>CM068832.1:82515679-82637448 GCA_028554795.2 Sinohyriopsis cumingii
GTATTAGCCCTTTGCATGACTCGGACGGGGATCGAATCCGTGAACGTCCGAAATCGATTCGGACGCTTTAACCACTTAAGTCTCCAGAGAGGTCGACACATATGTACATACATACATATATACATACATACATACATACATACAGACATACATACATAAACTGACACACACACAAACATACACACACACACACGAACACATATATAGCCATTACCTTAATTTTTTTTATTTACAGAGACGAACACACGATGATATTTAATATATTCTAAATTTAGCAGACAAAGTAATAGCTTATATTTACTTTCCATGGAGTGCATTCCCATCCTAATAAAATTGTCACATTATATACATGCGAACACTTCACTTTATATATATATGGAGTGTTCTAGCAGCGATTCGGAATAAAGCGAAATGACTAATAATCTTATTTGGTAGCATGCTTTTCTTTAAAATGCTTAAAACTATTTACCCATATCACTCCTGATTTTGCCGCCACTATTGAATTAGATTAGATTTAGTTCTTAATAAAAAGAAACGGTTAATATCGTGTATGATATATCACAAAATAATAACATCTAGGTCATAATACATTCCAATGCCAAAAGTAATTTTGTCATATTGCATTAATATTAACATTGATTATAAGATGGCATGGCTATACCTATGCAGCATTGTTTTCTGTCTCTAAATAAGTATTTTCACACCAGTGTACGAACGGGACATGCAAGAAAGTACCAATACAAAATACATAATTAAAGAAATACGGCATTGTTCCAAACTTACTCTCTGTAGGGGAATATTTCAAATCGTACTTTAATCTCTCTCTCTCTCTTTCATAAGCACAAGGTAAGAAGAATAGAGCACATGGTTCGCCGCTTACATTATACGATATCAATCAATTCCTTTAGCCAAATTGTCCTTTTGTTTGAAACTGGTTACCGCTATACGGAGAACAAGAGACGCATTTAAAAGATATTCACCATGTATTATAATAGTCTATTGGCATACTTAGAAAAGGAATCTCTAATCAGACGGGGTCATTATTGCTAGATACAATTACTACACTCCATACAGCTGAACGACCTCTACTTATTGGGTCATTGGAATACTATGGTTTATTGTTTTGAATATATTTAGTATCTTCTGTACTGTATTTTGTCAAACCTCATGCTATATCAACAAAGTGAATTAGCCAAAAGAAACCAATTTATTTCGTCTTTTCTTTTGCTGAGTTTCTTGAAAGGATCGATTTTATACCTACTCAAATACATTTCTACAAATACCGCTTTAATAACAACTTTGCACACTAGAACAATTTTTCAACGTGATGGAAGTAGCAGGACATTTTCTGCTTATATTTTCCTATTTTCTTTTTCATCGTAAATACACTATGTTCTCCTACTTTGCTTGTCTGACCGATTGTTCTGTTCTCTGTCATATGAAACACCAATGTCTCTATAGCTACCGTTGTCGAACGTGTTGAAATATAATGAATGTAAATGAATGTTAGTGTTCGGAACTGACATTGATATAATTATATTGGATGTGTCAGTTGTTTGCATTTGTGTCATATTATCAGGTTTATTTCTTAGCTCTAACAGTATAAATAGTTTGCAGAAGGTATGACGTTTAACACAATGTTGTCACGTATTGATAGGTCTCTGGAATTTACTCTTAAATCACAGAACCTGGCTGAAGCAGACTGTTGCAAAACATTAGACTCGTTATTTTCTTTGGTCCTCATTATCATCTTGAATAAACTTAAATGGACTCGCTACTCTAGTTTAAATTGTACATGGAATTTCATTTTTTCAAAGAACAATGTACAAAGAATAGAACACATGGTTTGCCGCTGACACAAACGATATGAATCAATTCCGTTAGCTAAAGGTTATTTTTGCTAAAAAAATATAACGAAGTGTAATATAATAGTCTAGTGGCATACTTAGAAAAGGAACATCAAAACAGAGGAGGCTATTCATACTAGATACAATTACTCTCCCTAAAACTGGATAAAATCTACTTACAGTGTTACTGAAATGCTATGGCTTTTCTTTATATTCAGTATGTTCTGTACTGAATTTGGCCCAATTTAAAAGGTTCATTATAGATCGAGACTAGAAAAATAGCTAACTCAAAACAAGGATTTTTATTTTGTCGTTGCTTTTTCCGAGTTTCTTGAAACGATCGATTGCTTACCTTCATAAATCTAGGTATACGACTACCTCAGTGGTAACATAGCTTTGTAGACCAGAACGAAGTTTCAACATTATGGTTGTAGCAGGATTGTGTCTGCTTATCTTTAAACTATTTTTCTCTTCATCATAAATAACACTCTGCCCTTTTACTTTGCTTGTTTAACCTATGTTTCTTTTTATTATTTTCTGAAATGTCACTCCTCTATATTGACCGTAGGTAACAGAGTTAAGATATAATGAATGTAATTGCACGCAAGTGTACGCAAATAATTATGATATATTTATATTTGATATATATATTTATTGCATTTGCGTAATATTATCAGGTATGTTGTATATACCTAACAGTATACATGTTTTCCATAGCGTACGACTTGTCAATTAAATATAAATATAATATTTCAGGCCTGAGACCAACGATCGTCAGGCTTTGATAGGTATTTGGAGATTAGTCTTAAATCACAGGACTTTGTTAAATCAAAATGATGCAACACATTAGGTTCATTCAATATATTGGTCCTCATCACCATTTCGAATAAACTTGTATCGACTCGCATCATATCTGAAAAAAACCTTCCTGGTGAAAAATGTAATGTCAAATTAAGAATTCGAATTTTAAGAGAAATGCAACTATTTTAATTTTTAAATTGTGTGTGTGAATATGTTTGTTTGTGTGTTTGCGTGATGGAGATTCTCATTTTTTTCTGCTAGCATATCTTGAGAGGAGTTCATTAGGTACTGTTAGCAAGGCATTATTTAATCCACCAATGTTAAGAACATAAGATTGTCGCATTGATATACACGTTCCATGATATAAAAACTACAAATAAACATCGATCTAAAGTCTGTCATCTGAATGAGTAATGAATAAATAAACCGTCAATGTAGCAAACACATGTTTGATGCTGATGTAACGTAATTTGGTGACATGTGGTTCTGTCGTAAATGAAAATAGTTAGTCAGGCGTAATGAATAATTCCTAAGACAAGTACAATATCTGAATGCTTCTCTTCCTTTCTTTCTCTCTCCATCACACACACCAACACACACACACACACACACACACACACACACACACAAACACACACACACACACACACACACACACGAACACATATATAGCCATTAACTTAAATGTTTTTATTTACAAAGACGAAAACACGATGATATTTAATACATTCTAAATTTAGCAGACATAGTAATAATTTACATTTACTTTCCATGGAGTGCATTCCCATCCTAATAAAATTGTCACATTATATACATGCGAACACTTCACTTTATATATATATATATGGAGTGTTCTAGCGGCGATTCGGAATAAAGCGAAATGACTAATAATCTTATTTTTTAGCATGCTTTTCTTTAAAATGCTTAAAACTATTTACCCATATCACTCCTGATTTTGCCGCCACTATTGAATTAGATTAGATTTAGTTCTTAATAAAAAGAAACGGTTAATATCGTGTATGATATATCACAAAATAATAACATCTAGGTCATAATACATTCCAATGCCAAAAGTAATTTTGTCATATTGCATTAATATTAACATTGATTGTAAGATGGCATGGCTATACCTATGCAGCATTGTTTTCTGTCTCTAAATAAGTATTTTCACACCAGTGTACGAACGGGACATGCAAGAAAGTACCAATACAAAATACATAATTAAAGAAATACGGCATTGTTCCAAACTTACTCTCTGTAGGGGAATATTTCAAATCGTACTTTAATCTCTCTCTCTCTCTTTCATAAGCACAATGTAAGAAGAATAGAGCACATGGTTCGCCGCTTACATTATACGACATCAATCAATTCCTTTAGCCAAATTGTCCTTTTGTTTGAAACTGGTTACCGCTATACAGAAAACAAGAGACGCATTTAAAAGATACTCACCATGTATTATAATAGTCTATTGGCATACTTAGAAAAGGAATCTCTAATCAGAGGGGGTCATTATTGCTAGATACAATTACTACACTCCATACAGCTGAACGACCTCTACTTATTGGGTCATTGGAATACTATGGTTTATTGTTTTGAATATATTTAGTATGTTCTGTTCTGTATTTTGTCAAACCTCATGCTATATCAACAAAGTGAATTAGCCAAAAGAAACCAATTTATTTCGTCTTTTCTTTTGCTGAGTTTCTTGAAAGGATCGATTTTATACCTACTCAAATACATTTCTACAAATACCGCTTTAATAACAACTTTGCACACTAGAACAATTTTTCAACGTGATGGAAGTAGCAGGAATTTTTCTGCTTTTTTTTTCCTATTTTCTATTTCATCGTAAATACACTATGTTCTCTTACTTTGCTTGTCTGACCGATTGTTCTGTTCTCTGTTATCTGAAACACCAATGTCTCTATAGCTACTGTTGCCGAACGTGTTGAAATATAATGAATGTAAATGAATGTTAGTGTTCAGAACTGACATTGATATAATTATATTGGATGTGTCAGTTGTTTGCATGTGTGTCGTATTATTAGGTTTATTTCGTAGCTCTAACAGTATAAATAGTTTGCAGAAGGTATGACGTTTAACTCGAAGATAAATATCCTGTCTAGCTGTCGACAAAATGTTGTCACGTATTGATAGGTCTCTGGAATTTACTCTTAAATCACAGAACCAGGCTGAAGCAGCCTGTTGCAAAACATTAGGCTCGTTATTTTCTTTGGTCCTCATTATCATCTTGAATAAACTTAAATGGACTCGCTACTGTAGAAAATGTATTAAAAAACAATTCTGGGAAATTATTGATTATCAAGAATTCGACTTTCAAGGTCAATGCAACTATTATACTTTTCAAAACTGTGTGTGTATGTGTGCGTGTGTATGTTTGTGTGGTAGCAATCCTCACTTTTATCTCATTCTCGTATGTAAATATATCTTAAGTGAACTTTATTCAGGCCTGTTTATAAGGCATTATATACTACCACGTCGTTTTTAACACAACAGTATCGTACAGACATGTACTCTATGATATATTAGTTAAAGGCAACATTGAGCAACATTTTGCAATATGAACGAGGACTGTTGTCAATATTGTAATAATGTCGACTTTCTCCGTGATTTTGTTAATAATGTGCGTTATTTATTTGAATTAATTGCTCAGACCATATATTTAACCAAGGCCTCGTTATCAATGATGCAGCTATATCCAATCTAAGAATGAGAACACGTAAGACAGAGCCATTACAAGGAGCATAATTAAAGAAAAATGACATTGATCCAAACTTACTCTCTATAGAGGAGTAGATTAAATCGTATCTGAAATTTTATTTTTTTCAAAGAACAATGTAAAAAGAATAGAACACATGGTTCGCCACTAATACAAACGATATGAATCAATTCCGTTAGCTAAAGGTTATTTTTGATATAAAAAAAAGATAACGAAGTGTAATATAATAGTCTAGTGGCATACTTAGAAAAGGAATATCAAAACAGAGGAGGTTATTCATACTAGATACAATTACTCTCCCTAAAACTGGATAAAATCTACTTGCAGTGTTACTGAAATGCCATGGTTTTCTATATATTCAGTATGTTCTGTACTGAATTTGGCCCAATTTAAAAGGTTCATTATAGATCGAGACTAGAAAAATAGCTAACTCAAACCAAGGATTTTTATTTTGTCGTTGCTTTTTCCGAGTTTCTTGAAACGATCGATTGCTTACCTTCATAAATCTAGGTATACGACTACCTCAGTGGTAACATAGCTTTGTAGACCAGAACGAAGTTTCAACATTATGGTTGTAGCAGAATTATGTCTGCTTCTCTTTAAACTATTTTTCTCTTCATCATAAATAACACTCTGCCCTTTTACTTTGCTTGTCTAACCTATGTTTCTTTTTCTTATGTTCTGAAATATCACTCCTCTATATTGACCGTAGGTAACAGAGTTAATATATATTGAATGCAATTGCACGCAAGTGTACGCAAATAATTATGATATATTTATATTTGATATATATATATTTATTGCATTTGCGTAATATTATCAGGTATGTTGTACATCCCTAACATTATGCATGTTTGCCATAACGTACGACTTGTCAATTAAATATAAATATAACATTTCAGGCCTGAGACCAACGATCGACAGGCTTTGATAGGTATTTGGAGATTAGTCTTAAATCACAGGACTTTGTTAAATCAAAATGATACAACACATTAGGTTAATTCAATATATTAGTCCTCATCACCATCTCTAATAAACTTGTATCGACTCGCAGCATATCTGAAAAAACCTTCCTGGTGAAAGATTTATATGTCAAATTAAGAATTTGAATTTCTAGATGAATGCAACTATTTTAATTTTTAAATTGTGTGTGCATATGCTTGTTTGTATGTTTGTGTCATGGAGATTCCCATTTCCTATTCATGCTTGCGTATCTTAAGTGGAATTTATTAATTACTATTAGCAAAGCATTATTTAATCTACCAATGTTCTGAAGATAACATTGTCGGACCGACATACACATTCAATGATATAAAAACTAAAAGTAAACATTGATCTGTTACCTGAATGAGAACTGCAAACGGAAAGCGTCAATGTAGCAAGCATGTTTGATGCTGATGTAACGTAACATGGTGACATGTGGTTCTGTCCCTAAATGAAAATAGTTGGTCAGTAGTATCGAATAATTCCTATGACCATTACAATATCTGAATGCATCTTTTCCTTTCTTTCTCTCTCTATCACACACACCAGCACACAAACACACACACACGCGAAGACATATAGAGCCATTAACTTAAATATTTTCATTTACACAGATGAACACTCGATGATATTTAATATATTCTAAATTTAGCAGACACAGTAGTAACTTCTATTTACGTTCCATGGAATGTATTCCCATCCTAATAAAATTGTGGCATTAAATACATGCTAACACTTGACTTTATATATCAATGGAGTGTTGTAGCAGCGATTCGGAATAAAGCGAAATGACAAATAATCTTATTCGGTAGCATGCTTTTCTTTAACGTGCTTAAATATTGCTAGTTGATCGAGGAATATAAACATTGGCAAACAGAAAGATAGCAAAACTATTGCATGTTTTCAGAATATAAAACGTTATTAAACTTAAGACATCGGTGAGGATGAAATTAACATTATATACCACAGCGTCCCGCCACAATACATCCAACTACTATCATTTGCAATGTCATATCTTTCCCCAAATCATTTTTTATTAGTCTGCTGTATTATTAACGGTACACATTAACCAGAATGGTATGTCCTTTGTGCGCTTGACCCATATATATATCATCTTTATTAGGGTCTAGTTCACCTCAGACAGGCTAAGCTGTTGTGCATGTATTGTTCTTGCTTTGTATGAACAAGTGACTTCATGAAATAGTATAAGCATAATGCACACACTGCATCATAAGTTTCGAGTGGACAAAAACCTGAAAAGTAATAAGACAAGAGGTCAGTCTCATATGGCCAGTTATTTTATTTATTCCACTTTCATCATTTGTCAGTTGTAAAATTATATTTGGTGTTTCTTTTGTGCCTCAAAAACAACCCGGATGTTTTTTAGCTTCATCCTTCTCGTTGTACACCATTTACCCATATATGTACTGATTTTGTCGCCAATATTGATTTAGATTAGATTTTGTTCTTAATAAAAGAAACGGGTAATTTCGTGCATGCTATAACACAAAACAATAACATTTAGGTCATAATCTATTGGAGTGCCAACAATAATTTTGTCATACTGCATTAATATTAACATTGATTGTTAGATGGCTAGACCAAGGCTGCATTGTTTTCTTTCTCTAAATAAGTATTTGCACACCAATGCCCGAACGTGACATGGAAGAATGTACCATTACAAAATATATAATTAAAGAAATATGGCTATGTTCCAAACTTACTCTCTGTAGGAGAGTATTTTAAATCGTAATTTAATCTCTCTCTCTCTCTCTCTTTCATAAGCATAATGTAAGAAGAATAGAGCCCATGGTTTGCACCTTACATTATACGATATCAATCAATTCCTTTTGTCAAATTGTCCTTTTGTTTGAAACTGGTTACCCCTACACAGAGAACAAGGGACGCATTTAAAAGATAGTCATGATTAATATAATAGTCAGCTGGCATACTAATAAAGGAAAGCTTTAATCAGAGGCGGCTATTATTGCTTAGATACAATTGCTCCCCTCCATACAGCTGAAAGAATACTTTTTATGGGGTCATTGGAATACCATGGCTTATTGTTTTATTATGTTCAGTATTTTCGGTACTTTATTTTGTTCGAGACAAAAGTGTTTGCCATGTCGAGAAAATGAAATAGTCAAAACAAGCCGATATCTTTTTTTCTTTTCTTTTGCTGAATTTCTTGCAAGGATTGGTTGCCTACCTTCTCAAATTCTTTTCTACGTCCACTGCCGTAATAACATCTTTGCAGACCACATCAGGGTTTAAACATTATGGTTGTAGCATGAATTTGTCTGCTTATGTTTACCCAATTTTCATCTTCGTAGTAAATACAAATGTTCTCTTACTTTGCTTGTCTGACCGATTTTTAACTTTGCTTTTTTCTGAAACACCACTATCTCTTTATTGACCTTTGCCGAAAGCGTTGAAATATAGTTAAGGTAAATGAACGTCAGCGTACGCAAATGACACTGATATATTTATATTGGTTATGCCATTTTTTAGCATGGGTGTTAGGTTATCAGTAATATTTCATCGCTCTAACATTATACATATTTTCCAGAACGTATGACGTTTAACTTAGAGATAAAATTAAAAGAAAACATTGATCCACATTCTGTCAATTGAACGAGTACTGTTGTCTATCTTGTACCAATGTCTACTTTCACAGTGATTTTGTTAAAAATGTGCGTTATTTATTTGTAGTAATAGCTCAGAACATATATGTAGCCACGTGCTCGTTGTCAGTGATATAACTATATCCACAAGGTAAATGTTAATACTAATAGAGTGCGTCTTTACTTTGTAGTCATTCCTCTAACTAAATGTGTAAACATGTCAACTGTGTACCAATGTCCACACTCGTTATGTTTTTAGTATACATGTGTGTTCTTATATTGAATTGATCGTTCAAACTAAATGTGTATTTATGTCGTCGTTGTTCATGAGGTACCAATGTCCCCATGCTCCATTTTGTTGATAATAATGTGCGTCTGTATTTTGTATTGATCGCGCAAAATAGAAGGATAAAGATGCCGACAGTCTGCTAGTAATACTGTGCCTTATTATATTGAATTTGTTTGATTAGTTCCCTTAGTCTATTATTTGCCTTCCTCAATTGTCGATTTCCATGTTGACTCTGTGGGGGCTATACGAAAACATGGTGCAACCTTTCTAGCATTTCCTTCACCAACCGCAAATCATTGAGTATCCCTTGTAATTATGTAGCTTCTCTATGATATTGCTCGCCATCTTATCTTATGCACTGTTGAATGGCACGATTGACTGACTAACTGACTACTTAAATTTACGTCGATTTCGCTGGGTCGGGCATGTGCGATGGGTTACTGCCTGCAGAGCAGGCTATTTAATTAATTGCGGGGGAAGAAAACAGAACAACATGCCCTACGCGTTTATACAATCAAAATATACTGGTAAATTAAGCCGTCCGGTCGTGGAAATACAATGTCCCAAACGACCTGTATGTATGGCTGACATGAGTGTGGATATACCCAACTCGCACTCAAATTTATAGTCCGTATCAACTGTCCTGACGCGTATTTTGAACCACCCATTTATAGCGCCCCCCGCCCGGTTCCGTTATACACGCTCTTCGGGGTAACTGAAACATTAAGACGGGTGGGAATAGTTCCACATTCCGTCTTAATGAAAACGTCAGAGGGAGGAAGAAGGCAAGGGACCCGGCAAAGGGCCCTAGCGCAACGGAAAGCTGAAACACCAGGTCGGACTAGAAATCAAAATTTAGTCCAGTTATTCTATAGGACAATTATAATAACCAATAATATGTAAGCCACCTATGCAATTAACCGAATCCATAACGTTATGAGAGATATAAACCAAGAGTCAAGAAATTATCTGAGGATGGTGTAAGCGCTATTAAAATAATTTAATACTCAGAGGCTACTAAACGAAACTGAAAATGGGCATTTACGTTTTCAATGTACACTTTTTTATTTTATTTAAATTTTGTTTCCTTATTTTCAAATGTGTGTGGGTTTCGTTTGCATAGTATGAATATGACCATTTACACAAAATATAAAAAAGTATTTATGAGACCATTATTCAAAGACTGAACACAGTTTTTAAATGGTAAAACTACAAAAGGAAGATAATCAGATTATTTGCGTGAAATATCTTTGATAGATAGATATTGAACATATATAATAACATAGTGCATACTTTGTTGACATGACAGTCGTATGATATCTCCAAAAATGTGACTTAACACCATTGAAAAATGTATATAATTAATCCATAAAGGTGATTGGTTAAATTATTTTGGATGTGTAGTAATTAATTTTAATGAAAAAGAAATTACATATCATTTTGCGTTGCTAATCTACTTCTCAAGAAACAAATCATCTGTATAAACTTTAAAGACTATAAATGTTGAAGGATATAATTACTAATGTCACCATATTACATACATAAATCCCAACCATACGTATGCAATATATGTACTCATTGCAGGACATGTTGCTTTTATGTGTTTTTCAAAATGATCTTGCGAAGCGTAAGAACTGAATTGCTATATTTTATGTTTACTTACCGCTTGGTGCATTCAATCGAAATCAATGAGAGGGATACAATTATGAAAAGATAAAGAACCATTTTTAATATTTTGTTGTGCGTCGTTCCAAAAGCGAAAACAACGTGATTTTTCTGCAAATTTGAACGTAGAACAGCCTCTTCTTGGAATGTGTTCTTCTGCAATACAGTATGAGCTTCAATCTTGTATTTTACAAACAAACTGGTAAAAGGGTTCAATTAAGTCTGTGCGAAATAACATCGTGACCTGTTGACTAAATAATAATAATAATAATAATAATAATAATAATAATAATAATAATAATAATTATTATTATTATTATTATTATTATTATTATTATTATCATTATTATTATTATTATTATTATTATTATTATTATTATTATACTACTACTATTGCTAATAATAATAATAATAATAATAATAATAATATTAATAATAATATTTCAGTCCAATTACACACTATGCATATTATTCAAAGGAGTTGAAACATTTGTAATTACGCAACGCTTTATTCCAAAGAAGAATTAGAACTAACTCGGAAAGCGGGTATATATTTTCGTTCTGATTGATCCTTCATACTAAAATTTTAAACTGAATCTAAATGTGAAGAAAACTTCATTATTGACGAAGTATCTCATCTAGAACACACATGGGTCTGTTTTGAAATATTGCCGAAGTTAATATAAGTTTTCAGACTGTTTGATGCCATGATCACGTCAACATTAACATATGATGAAATGTTAACTAGTGAATATGCAAATATAATTAAAGAGAGGTTATAATCTGGATTTCTGGAGGCATCCGAGGCATCCATCCGAGGCATACAGACTCCCTTTTAAAACGAGGAAAATGTGGAAGATTACCTCAAAGGTTTTAGTTATTATTGTAAATGTCTTAATTATTGAATTAGGCTGAACAAAATGGGTTTATCTGATATCCAAGGCCATTTGTATTATGCTGAATAAAGTTGAGTTGGTAATGTTACATGGGTTTCGAAAGTTAAAGAAACATTAGTCTCCTATTGATTTGGTTCGGGATTCTTCCTTTTATTTCTTTTTAGTTTCTCTGTGTTATATATATTTGTAATAGGTGCTCTACATCATTGCAATATTGCTATGCAACTGTAGCATTATGGGATTATGTACTACAGTGCTAATAACTATTGTTATTGTCATATATCTGTAGTACTTATGTGTCTATGGCCTATATGACCAATATTACCAATACATTTTTGCCATTGTATTTGTTATGCATCTGTATCATTATGGACCTCTGACCTACATTACAAATAAATTACTGTCGTTATCAGTGTGAGGTAACTTTAGCAATTTATGGGAGTATAGCCTACATTGCCAGTAAACTATTGATAGTGTCATTGCTATGAAATTGTAGCATTATGGGCCTATAACCTACATTACATATAAACTATTGATAGTGTCATTGCTATGAAATTTTACCACTATGGGCCTATAACCTACATTACATATAAACTATTGATAGTGTCATTGCTATGAAATTTTACCATTATGGGCCTATAACCTACATTACATATAAACTATTGATAGTGTCATTGCTATGTAATTGTACCATTATGAGTAGGTTGCCTACATTACCAATGAAATATTGCCATTGTCATTGATATATAACGGTAACATAACTGGCCTATGACCTACATTACTTATAAGCTATTGTTATTGTCATTGCTATGTAACTTTGTCATTATGGGCTTACGACCTACATTACCAATAAACTATTGCCATTGTCATTGATATTCAAATGTAATTTAAATGGCTTAAATTACCAATAGACAATTGTCAATATCTGAGCTGCAGAACTGAAAGTAAAATGTATTCCCGTACATGACACCTGCTTTTAGGGCATATAGCACCTACCAGAGTATCTAGCAAGCATTTATTTTATATTATCCTAGCTTTTTATCGTATATATGTGTATGTGTGTATGTGTGGTTAAATTAAAACAACAATATATATTTGAACTTCCTTTGTGATTTTCTTTCGAAACAATCCCGACTCTTCCGTGAAATGAACCACGTATCCATTGTATCACATTTTGATCAATAAACGTTTTTTTTTTTTATTACATTCCATCGTCAGGCAAATGCACATTCGAACTATAAAACCTTTCTTTCAGACTAATCAGCCCTTCGGATTAATGCACCTTTGGATCACAGAACCCTCGGAACAATAAACCTATCTTTCCAACCAACGTGCCTTGGGACCATTGAACATACGTACCATTGAACCTTTCTTTTATATTGGTGATCCTTCTATTCGATGAAACTTTGAAACAGTGTACCTTTCTTTTGTATCATAGAACATTCGGACCAATGCATTTCCGAACTGTTGATATGTAACCAAAGATACTATTGTTATGTGTATTTAATTTAAAATGTGTACTTGACTTTTTTCCGTGATTGAATACTGATGTTTCGTCTCGCTGAGGTCTGACTTGCTTTTAAAGTAATTTACTCATTTTTTAGTTTAAGGACTAATATTGTTTACGACCTTAGAATGTTTAAAAATCAAACTTGTTTACAATTTGGTGGAATTTTCTATCGGATATGTGGGGTTTCCATGGCAATCTGTATTGCGACAAAGGTAAAATAAAATATGTATAGTGTTACGTATATCTGATTTATTATATATTTATTTTAATTGTTTGTTCGTCAGTTTTAATTTTTTTTCTTACATAATATTGTAAGGTAAATTTATTCACTGGAGATGCTATTTTTCCAGAAAATTGGTTGACCTGAATAATTTTTTTTATAAGCACTAGGTGTTGGCCTGGATTCTGACAATGATCCAAAATTTGTAAACAAAGTTATATTTGTATTTTAAATTGATTCGTGGTTGGTAAGGGCATGATGGGGCTTAGGTTTAAGGTGTAAACTTCTTTAAATTATTTTATTTCTTATAGAAACTGCATGGTTTTCGTCAGGGTCAGTTTTGGTGTACGTGACATAAACACGATGACGTGACCCCACCGCCCTTTGATTTTGCAATTCTGTTTTTTTTCTTCCATTATTACGCATTTTTTGGTTTTAATACATATGTCTAGAGAGAGTTTCTCAGGTTTTGGGCTTTTACACTTGGTATCAAATTTTCTTCTTTGTTGTTGCCAGATTTTTAAGTTAATTATCTTGAGATCATTTGGATTTCAAAGAGAATAATTCTTTATTCTCTGGAAATCGTTGAAGAGTGCTCATACAGAATTTTTGGGAAGACATTTCTTACAAATTTTATTCTGATTTCCAACACAGAAGTGCTATTTACAAGGAACTGTAAACGACAACTTACGACTTACGTCATCGCCTTCCGTCTTTGATTCTTCCTCGGGACTCGAACTTGAATTCAGTAGAACATTTTATTATTAGGACTTTTGCAATTTAATTCGTGGATTATTCTTGGATTATTTTTGGATTTGATTCCTGAAACCTTAAGTTCTTATTTTTTTTCCATTTTTACAGAATATTTCCTGGGAAATAAATTATTTGTTAAATTTTGCAAAGCTTGTTGTTTTCACTCTTTCTGTTTTTCTGTGTATTCGAGCCTAAACACGTAACACAGAAATTGGGTGCTCGCCCTTTGATATTTTTGAATTTTGGCTAAAATATTTCAGAAAACTTTGTGTTTTTTGAAATTTTGAAATTGAATTCCACTAGTGTTTTAAGTCTTTAATGAGATTGACAAGCTTCTTCTAAAACATCATCAAAGTAGAGAATTCGTTTGAATTTTACACAGGATTGGTTGGACATTTTGGAAATGGAAGTGCAACTAAAAAAAGTTGTAATTAGAGATAAGACAGGTCCAGTTCCACATGGAAAAATACAAATGGAAATAGAGATGGAAGTAAGACAAATGCAGTTTCAGAAAGAAATGGAAGTAAGACGCATGGAATTCCAAAATCAGAGTGAGGAGAGATAAAGACAAATGCAGTTACAAAAGGAAGAAAGAGAGAAAGAAAGATAAATGCAGTTACAAAAAAGAACAAATACAAATGGAAGAAAGAGAGAAAGAGGGAGATATGCAAATGCAAATGCAAAGAGAGAAGAATGAAAGGGAATTTCTAACTCGGTTATAAGATTTAGCGCTAGGAAAGGAAAAACACTGCCCTACTTTTGATGTTTTAAGAAATATAAATTCAGTACCTCGATTTCTGAAAGAAGAAGAAGTATACATATATTTTGTATTCGTTTTGAAACAATTGCTGAGAGTTTCAAGTGGTCAAGAGAGTACTGGACTCTATTGGTAAAGCTAGTGATATTTACAATTCACTGTCACTAGAACGGAGCGCTGACTGTGATGTGGAGGACACTATCTTGATTGGTTAACCGTTAGTCCCTGAGGTTTATCGGCAAAAATTCAGAAACTATAGAAAAGAAGGTGGACAAACTCATATCGAATTTGCTAGAGAATAAGAGCAATTATCTGATAGATGGTGCTTAGCCAAGAAAGTTGAGCGATATTATGAAAGTCTCAAGCAACTTGCATTAATTGAAGATTTCAAAAATTGTCTCCATAATGACATTAAGTCTTACCATGACGAGCATCAGATTGAAACCTTGGAAAATGCTGCTCGTGCTGCTAGCAAATATTCTTTATATCACACAGTTCCTTTGTAAATAAGACTTATACTCAACAGTCTTTTGGCAGAACAATATTTCAAATTAATACAAGCCCTTCAAGAACTCAAACTAGCACAACTTCTAAAATCAACCTTCAGAGAAGCTTGATTCAAGATCCTTGTCTCTTCCTACGTGTACCTGTTGCAAGACAAAAGACACGTTATTTCTGATTGCTACAAATTGAAAAATAGGCATCAGAATCAAGACAGAACTATTCTCAATGCTCTTATTTCTAAGAGGTCAAGGTCACGGTCATGTATTGAAAGCAATACATTTGTTGGGTCTAATAAACCCCAGTCTTATTTTATTATGGAGAATTATGAACCATTCATATCGAAGGATTCTATATCACGCTTGAGTGATTTGGCCAAACCCACCCCATTATAATTTTAAGGGACAAAGGAGATTCTCAGAGTCTTTTATTGTCTGGTACTTTGCGTTTTTCTGAGAAGTCTTCTTCTAATGAGAGTGTTCTTACTCAGGGAGTAGAGTGAGGCTTTGTTAATGTTCCCTCCATTATGTAAATTTGTCATCAGACTTAGTTTCAGGATCCTTGACAGTGGGAACGGTCTGTTTTACCCGTTGGGGGCATTCGTTTATTTCTAGGCAACGACGTAGCTGGAGCCAAGGTTGCGGTTAATCCACTTGTACCTGACAAGCCTTGCTTGGATCAGAAAGTCGATCCAATTGGAGAAGAATTCCCTGAAATATGTCCAGCTTGTGCATCTACCAGAGCTATGGCAAAGAAAGCTCTTGAGCATGATGTTGATAAGGACATTATTCCTTGAGCTGACACATGTATTGGTCAGGCTTTTGATGAGGTCTCTTTCACTCCTTCTTTGGATCAATCAGAGGGTATTGATCACAGTGATCCCCATTTAATGACTCATTCTCTTTATTCTAGCCAGGGTGATGAACGACAATCGCTTGTCGTCGAACATGAAAAAGATCCCGAGATCTCCTGTTTGTTTGAGAAGGCTATTAGTGAAACTGAAGCCACTGAAGTTCCTGTCTGTTATTTCATTAAAAAAGGAATTCTTGTGAAAAAATTGAGACCTCCCGAGGTACTGATGACGAATGGTCAGTGAACTATCAAATTATAGTTACAAAAATGTACGGACAGGAAATACTTAATCTGGCCCATGAAACTCCAGTGCCTGGTCATTTAGGGATCAAACAAACTTATCACAACATCTTAACTCACTTCTATTGGCCATAAATCAAGAGTGATCTTGGTAAATGCTGTATATCTGGTCATACCTGTCAAATGTTATACAAACCAAATCAGAAAATTCCCAAGGCTTGTCTACAAACTATTCCTGCCTTTGACGAACTAACCAATACCAGTTGACCATTATGTGTGCATCAACAAGGTTTCCAGAGGCAATTCCCTTGAGGAATATAAAATCTAAAATAATAGTTAAAGCTTTGATAACGTGTTATACTCAATTTTGTCATTCTAGCTCTATCCAATCAGGACATGGGTTAACTATTAGGTCTGGAACTTCCAGCCTATATTGCTTGAATTTGGCATTCATCAATTCAAGTCAGAAGTGAAGTCATGATTTGACAGAACTAAAATGAAGAGAACTTTTGAGTTTTGTAATAATGGGATTCTGTATCTCTTGCTCATTCTTCAGATTTTTTCTTCAGATTAGATATTACGGCCCTTACAAGGTTAAGAAGAAAATGAATGAGTTAATTTATAATATTAGTGCTCCTGATATCTAAATAAATTATATCAGTACCAGTATATTGAAAGGGATAGTCATGTTAAACATGCAATTAATTTAGTTGTACCTGTCCGACTCAGTGAAGATATAAGTGAAGGAATATCATCAGATTCTACTGATATTGGAGTGACAAATCTTCGGAATTCAGAAATTATGAATGATCTGGACCAGAAACTTTCACATTTGCAAGAGCAAGATAGAAATTAACTTAAACAGTTATTATTTTAATATGAGCACTTATTTCCAGATGTTCCTACAAGGAAAATCATAATTTTCCATGACGTTGAAAATCTAAATTACAAACTTGTAAACGAACACCCGTACAGGATGAACCCTCTCAAACAGGAATACTTGAATAAAGAAATTCAATATTTGTTGGAGAACGATTAAATAGAGCCCAGTAGAACTGAGTGGAGTTCGCCATGCATACTTGTTCCAAAAGCAAATAAAACTTTCATTATGTGTACTGTTTTATAGGACGGTGAATGGTGTGACAAAAACAGATTCATTCCCATTACCAATAATCATTGACTGTATTGACTTCACCCCCACCCCACCACACCCTACATAAAAACTCATAGATTCCATTAATGTTTTCAACCTAAAACAATCAGTTAACCAACCCACCCATAAACATGGTTACATTTTAGACTCGAATCTTCATAGACCTGATGATAACATTCTACGGTCCTCCCTGGTATCCCATGACCTTGCATCAGATCACCTCTGCATTATATGCCATCTTGATGTATCAGTCCCTAACCCTCCACCTTTATCTGCTGCTTAGAAAAACCTCTGTATGATGAAAAGAACCTAACTAATGCATGAAATCCATGCAAACCTGACTGCCTGTGTGCATTGCTCGATAAACATGCCCCAACTACCAAGTGCAGAGTATCAATTCAAAAGTGTTCTCCATGGTACAGCAGTGATAGGGATAAGCTTCGCGCTGCGAAAAGAGACCGCCGTAAAGTTGAGAGGCTTTGGGTTTCCACCAGACTCTCTATTCATAAGCAAATCTATGAAGCCGCTAAGAAGATTGTCACAAATATAGTCCATGCAGCGAAAACAGCCCACTACAATACTAAGATCATGGAAAGTTCCAGCTGCAAAGAGCTCTTCAAGATTACTAACAAGCTAATGTCAATGAAGAAATCTAAACCACTTCCGGCTACCTTCTCTCCAGTCGACCTTCCGGACATGTTTGCAAATTTCTTCCGTACAAACTATTAGAGATAAGCCACCACAATTTCAATTGACTCGTAGTCACCATACAGTTGGGATACAGAATTTGAGCGGCAACCATTAGCAGCGTTTGAACCTGTCTCTGTGGATTTCGTACGTACAATCCTGATGAAGAGTGCACCAAAGTCACGTAAACTTGATCCAATTCCTACATCATTGCTGCCTGAGTGCTGAGATTCAGTATTGCCTTCACTAACTGATATTATTAATACCTCTCTCTCATCTGGGGAATTCCCATCATTTTTCAAAACTGCCGTTATAAAGCCTCTGCTGAAGAAACCAACACTAGACCATAACGATTTAAAGAACTACCTCCCAGTTTCTCCCATTCATATCAAAATCTTAGAAAAGGTTGTTCTATCCCAGCTTGTATCTCATCTGAATTCAGTCTTTTTAGCAATGTGCAATCTGCATATCGCCCATGCCACATTACTGAAACTACTCTTTTAAAAGTAGTTAATGACATTCTCTCTGCACTGGATAGTGAACAGTCCTCACCCTACTTGATTTGTCTGCAGCATTTGATACAATAGAACATGATATATTACTTCACCGTCTCCAGCATGTATTTGGCATTCACGATACAGCCTTACTGGGGTTCATGTCCTACTTGGTCAACAGGACACAAATTGTATCTGTGAATGGAATACACTTCAGTCCAGTTGATATATTTTGCGGTGTTCCACAGGGGTCTGTTCTTGGACCTGTTCTCTTCATTTTTATATACACTCAGTCGCTCTCAAGTGTCATTGATCATCATCTGGTGTCTCACCAATTGTACGCTGATGCCACCCAAATATACAAATCTAGCCACCCTTCTGGAGTTGATGCTACCATCCAAAGTGTAGAGAGTTGCATTTCTGATGTGAAATCATGGATGACATGTAACAAGCTGCAGATGAATGATGATAAAACTGAGGCCATTCTGATCACAACACAAAGACTTTCTCATTCACATCCTTTACCTCAAACAATAAATATTAGCAACACCAACATTAATTCACATAATCAGTACGAAACCTAGGTGTTACTCTGGACAGTACTCTCACATTACACCAACATGTCATGAGCATATGCAAGGCTGCATATCTGGAGCTGAGACGCATCAGCTCCATTCGCAGATATCTTTCAGTTGATGCCACTAAAACACATGTGTGTTCATTAGTACTTTCAAGACTGGGCTATTGTAATTCAATTCTGTCTGGTTTACACCAATATCTGCTCCAGATAATTCAAAAAGTTCAAAACACAGCTGCTCGGATCATACTTAGAGTCCCACGATCAGAGCACACCTCCCCACAGCTCTGTACCCTACACTGGCTATCCATTCGATCCAGAATCAATCACAAAATTTGTTCTCTGTGATACGTTTCACTGCCGACTCTAGTCCAACATACCTATCCGACCTCACCCATGTGTACACAACAGCAAGATAATTACGCTCCTCTTCTGATAATTGTATACTCATTATTCCCACTATGAAAACAAAGTCATATGGACAGCTTTCTTTTGCATACCAGGGCCCAGCAACGTGAATGGATTGTCCACTGAACTTAGACACAAAGACACAGTGATCCAATTCAAGAGTGCTCTCAAAACGCACTTATTTCGACTGCAAGAACAAACTTAAAGACCTGATAATATTTCCCACCTTAAATATTCTCAGCATGTTTTTGTATGTTTCCTAATTTCAGGGTGTTTGTTTTTGTAATCATATCATTATATATGTTTTTCTTCTTATAGGTGTTGTCCAATGTTGTAAAGCGCTAAGAGCTTCTAAGGATTAGGCGCTATACAAAGTCCGTATTATTAGTATTATTAGTATTGTTATTATTATTATTATTATTATTATTATTATATATATATATATATATATATATATATATATATATATATATATATATATATATATATATATATATATATATATATATATATATATATATATATATATATATATATATATATATATATACAGTATATGTATATATATGTGTGTGTTTGTAACATCTAGTAACAAGATAAATTATGTTATTTACTAATTTTCCATTGCAGAATAGATTTTATTCGTTTCCTTTGCTTTCAGTATTGATGACTTCATAGTATTTAGGGTTGAATATGTTGCATCTAGTTAGCTCATATGACTATCTTCAGTGATGATTTGGTCCACGCAGTCAGAGGATGACAGAAGTTGTTAAAGTAAATTGATTGTGGAGTTATTGAAGTTGTAAGCAGCAAAGTATTACGATACAGTTTCATCATTTTGTTCCAAAATCACGTCAAAAGTCATTCTAGTAAGTATTGTTTTAATATGCTTTCTCATTAAGTCACTAACATGGCCAATTAGACTAGCTTTTGTGACTTTAGCAGTGTTGTGAGGTACATTTTCCAGCTTGTATAATACTGACCAAATATATTCTTACAATGCTCTGTATTATCCATTATTACATCTTTCAAGGCAATTGGCTAATCGTAATTTGAAAGTACATTCAGAATAAATTTACATAAGTTTTAACCATTACCAGGAATTAGCCAAACAACAAGCACAATTGATGAGGTGTATAATCCAATGATTAGCTAACACAAACTTCAGTGGTAAGGTACAAAATATAATACTTGGGATTAGCAAGTCACAAAATATAAGCAATGCGGTGTGTAAGTGATCTAACATGGATGCTCAGTTAATGTTAATTAAGCAGGAATCTCCTGTCCAATTGATGTTCTACTTCCCATTAATGATGGCATTAGCCAAGTGTTACTGTATGCCTTACGCTATCATTATAATGCAATTGTTTTAGGGGTTTTGTTTTTTTATGTTGTTGTTATCGTTCTTTTTTTTCTTTTTTCGTTTTTGTTTGATCAATAAAAGAAAAGCTTTAGTAAAATTTAAAGTTCTCCCAAAAAAGAATAGCATTACATTAAAAATTGTTACATTGTACATTTTTTCAGGTCTTTTTTCTACAGTGTTTAACTTTACTCAGTATAGTTATATTACAAATTATGTTTTAAGTTGATAAGAATAAATACTTTGTAAACAATGTATATTTTAGTTCTTTGCAAACATAACGTGTAGTGAATTATGTTAAGGCATGATGGCATGATGCAACGGAGATGACTCATGAAAATCCTAATACATGCATGAATAGTTTATATATTAAAAAATAAGTAAATAAATAAATAACTAAAATATTATGGTTGACGGTATTACTGCGCTAACCAAAACAAGAAGTTGTTAATCCCTCCATTTCTTCCTTCCGTTGATTCAACTTAAAAACAAATTATCCTGATCCTCTGTGCTCATTCCCAGATACAACGTTTTATTTTAATTCATCTGGTCATTAGGTCATGTGAGCTTATTGTATGACAATAAGCCCATCTGTCAATCAACATCTGACTGTTACCCTTCTGGAGACCAATGATGTTTATACAGTTCTACTAAAACTCGGAATAAAGTTTTACATAATTAGTAGCATTGACTAATTTAAGATCGACTGAAATATAATACGTATTAATGATGTCATCTTGCAACTGATTGACTGCACTATTTATCACTGTGAAGGGCATCAAATAAGAATATATGCTAAAATCATAAATGTATCAGACACGTTTGACAAAGGGCAATATAAATATGTATTAATAAGATGAACTTGCTTTCTATTGGCAAAGCCTATCACAGCTCTAAAATTTAGCTATGATCAGATTTTTATCAGACTTAGAGTACTTGCTTATATCATTAATGTCTCATAAATATTTAGTAAAGATACAAACACGCATATTAATGAGGTTATCCAGCATCGGATGACGCAAGTATTCTAACCAAGGTTCTGATCTAGTTTTAATCAAATATTAATTTAGGCTTGCAGGAGCATAATGTATAAGGACTTCCAAAGTGATCAGCATCCTTGCAGATTGGGTGATATTGCTTCTGACTGAGATTTGTATCATCCAAGACAGGTTATTTCAGAATGGGTCTGAACAAAACTTGCAATATAGGGTAACGCGAGCATGTTTTTGTTACTAATTTTGGAAGCTGTAGTTTCAATCCAGTTTTGAGTAGCTTAGTAAATATTATCAATATCCTGTATATTGAGTTAATATTTCATCTGACTGAGCCTTTTGACACTTTAATGACTGTCTCATACCAGATTTGTATCAGATTTAGTTAATAGTCTTATTTAAGTAGGGTGCTTGAGTGGCGTTCGACGTTACAGATCACCAACATCTCACGTTTGTCCGCATGGGTTTGAATCTCATCTTGGCCAATGTTGGTATGTGAGAAAACTAACCAGTTGCCCTCCATCACTTATTGGTTATTCCTCCAACAAATATACTGGCTGTCATGTATAGCCTATACTGGTCTGAAAATTGGCATTAAATCGACTAAAGCAAACCAGACCTATATCAACAGAATTTTCAATGAAACAAGTGGAATAAGACATGATATTGTGTTGTGACACATATGTTTGGGGCTACATAATTCTTCCCCCTGCACCATTATGAACACTTGGTTCAAAAATGAAATTTAGAACACAAGATGCAAACACTTCAATACAAGTTGAATGATTCATACCAATAAGCAAAACAATATATCTTGAGGACCAAAATGAAGTATGTGTAATATAAAAAGAATACAAATTTAACAATTGAAACATTTTAAAAGAAACTGTGCAATGGCAGAGAGATAATGCTGAAAGCATTACAACTTTCGAAATTATTTCATATTTGGCATCCAATTTGATATTTCTGGCTATAAAAATGATTTTAAATGTATAATTTGTATTTGTAGCTTAAAAATAAAAAAACAATACGCTTTCCTAGGAAACATATTGCAGAATTCATGTCCAGGCTACAAAAATGGAAATATTGGTATTGCTACATAAAAGATTCGATTACATCTTTTGTTTATATGGTATTATGTATATTACTCATTGTGTTGATGCATTTCATATAATCAACGCCATTAATCAGAAATGATTTTAAATGTATAATCTGTATTTGTAGCTTATAATAAAAAAAAATACGCTCTCCTCCTGAAACAGATTACAGAATAGGGTCAGTGGAATACCATGGCCTATTGTTTTCAATATATTCAGTATGTCCTGCACTGAATTTGGCCCAATTTATAAGGTTCATTATATATGGAGACAATATAAATCGCTTCTTCCAAGGATCGATGCTTACCTTCTCAAATCCAGTCCTATTATTACCTCCGTATTAACATAACTTTGTAGGCAGTAAGAGGTTTCAACATTATGATTGTAGCAGGAGTTTGAATACTTATCTTTATCCCAATTTTATCTTCATGATAAATAACACTCTGCCCGCTTGCATTACATGGCTGACCGATGTGGTTTTTATTTTTATTTTGTCTTAAACGTCACTCCCTCTATATTGACTGTTGATAACATAGTTAAAATATAATGAATGTAACTGCAGGCTAGTGTGCGCAAATAATAATTATTTATTTATATTAGATATGTCAGTGTGTTGCATTTATGTAATATTATCATGTATATTGTATAGCTCTAACATTATACATGTTTTCCATAAGGTATGACCTGTAAATTAAAATGCAAAATATATCATTTCGAGCCTGAGACCATGCTTTGATAGGTATTTTGAGTTTACTCTTAAATCACAGGACTTTGTTAACACGAAATGTTGCAACACATTACGTTCATTCTATATATTAATCCTCATTAACGTCTCGAATAAATGTACATGGACTCGCTACTTGGATCATATTTATAAAAAAAAAGTTTCTGGTAAAAGATTGATTGTCAAGTTACGAATTCGAATTTCAAGATGAATGCAACTATTTAATTTTTTTACATGTGTTTGTATGTGCTTGTTTGTGTGTTCGTTTAATGGAAATTCTCAATTTTGTTTCATGCTGTCATCATATGTTATATGTTATATGGAATTTATTTAGCACTTCAATAAGGCATTAATAACTGCACCAATGTTCTAAACACAACATTGTCGCACCGACATCCACGTTCCATGATCTAAAAACTAAAAGTTAAGATTGTTCTAACGTCTGTCAACTGAATAAGTACTGAAAAAAGAAAGTATCAATGTAGAAAACACATGTATGATGTTTATGTAAGTTAATTGCTGACGTGTGATTCTGTCGAGAAATGAAAGTAGATGGTCAGGTTTAATGCATAAATCCTAAGACAAGTACAATATAAGAATGCTTCTCTTCCTTTCTCTCTCTTTCTCTCTCTCTCTGTCTCACCCACACATAAACACATACACGTACACATATATACCCATTAACACATATGTTTTCTTTCACACATATGTACAAACAAGGATATTTAATATATTCACAACCTAACAGACACTTGTATTTATGTTCCATGGAATGTATTCCTATACAATTACAATTGTAGCAATAAATACATGCGAACACTTGACTTCATATATTGGTGGAGAGTTCCAGCAGGGATTCGGTATAAATGACAATTAATCGTATTCGGTAGCATGCTTTATTTTCACATGCTTAAACATTGCCAGTTGATCAAGGAATATAAACATTTACAAACAGAAAGATAACAGAAATATCTTATATTTGCAGAATACAAAACATTATTAGACTTAAGACATCGGTGAGGATGAAATTAACGATATATCATAACCTCCCACGCCATACCCCCACCCTCCATCTATTGCAATGTGCTATCTTTAGCCAAATAGTAGTCTGCAATATATTCAACTGTAAACAATAACCAGAATGACATGTCCGTTGTCCGCTTGGCACATACATATCATCGTTATTAGGGCCTAGTCCACCTGAATCAGGCCTAATATGTTATGCATATATTGTTATTGCTGGTATGAACGAATGGACCATATCACAACAAAACAAATACAATAAGAAGTCAACCTGATATTGTCAGTTTTTGTACCTGAAAATCAACACGCTTGTTTCTTTTCTTTATCGATCTCGTTCCACACCATTTTCAGATATCAGTACTGATTTTGTCGCCAATATAGAATAGTTTATGCAATGACACAAAACAATAACATCTAGGTCAAATGCTATTGCATTACCAAAACTAAATGTCATCTTATATTAATATTAACATTGATCGTAAGATGTTTATACCTAGTAAGCTTTGTTTTCTTTTTCCAAAGAAATATTTGTACACCAATATACGAATAAGACATAAGAAAGTACCATTACAAAACACTTAATTAAAGAAATATGGCATTGTTCCAAACTTACTCTCTGTAGGGAAGTAATTTAAATCGTACATCAATCTTTCTCTTTTCTAAGCACAATGTAAGAAGAATAGAACATATGGTTCGCCGCTTATGTTATACGTAATCCATGAAATCCTTTTGTCAAATTCTCATTTGCTTTGAAACTGGACGCGTTCAAAAGTTAATCACGTGTAATATAATAGTCTAGTGGCATACTTATAAAAAAGAATCTCTAATCAGAGAGGGCCATTAATGCTAGATACAATTACTCCCCTCCACATAGCTGAATGACCTCTACTTATGGGGTCATTGGAATACCATGGCTTATTGTTTTGAATTTATTCAGTATGTTCTGTACTTTTATTTGTCCGAGTCAAAAGTTCATGCTTTATCGAGAACATGAAAGAGCCAAAACAAAACAATTTCTTTTTATCTTTTCTTTTACTGAGTTTCTTGCAAGGGTGGATTGCATACCTTCTCAAATACCTTTCTGCAATACCACTACCACCGTTGTAGTTGTTGTTGTTGATGTTGTGGGTTTACCGCCATTGTTCAGCACACGATAGGCTATGCATGGCGGCCAGTATTAATGGTGGAGGAAGAATCCAGGAAGAACCACCGACCCACGAGAAGTTACTGGCAAGCTTTCTCACATACCCACATTGGCCGAATGCTAGACACGAACCCACGCAGACCGATGTGAGATAGCAGTGATACGTAACTGAGAGAGCTTTAAACCACTCGGCCACTCGGGGTCCTGACTACCACCGTAACACCATTTTTGCAGACCAGTGGACATTATTTAGCCCTCTTGATAAAGCATTATTTACACAATCATTTCTTTGGACACAACATTGTCGTACAGACATGCATTCGATGATATGTAAATTAAAAGACGACATTAACCTACATTATGTCAACTGAACGAGTACTGAATATAGATAGCATGATTGTAGAGTGCACATGTCTGATGCTGATGTAAGGTGACTTACCGACACGTGGTTACGTCGAGAAATGAAATTATATGATCAGACGTAATGTATAATTCCTATGATCGTTTTAGTAATCATCATACTGCTCTCTCTTTCTTTCCCTCTATCTCAAAATCTCACTATCTGACGGACATATATACACTTACTCGCACATATGAACAAACACATAGATTTAATACATTCGCGGGTTAACATTTTAATAACTTGTGTTTACGTTCCAAGGGTTTGATCTCCATACCTTTACAATTGTCACATTATATGCATGCGAACACTTTATCTGATCTTTTGTCGGAAACGTTCTAGCAGATATTCATAATAAAACATAAAGACAATTAAGCATATCCGGTAGCGTGCCTTACCAATTGATCACGAGATGGAAACCTTAACAAACAGAAGGATAGCAAAAATAGCTCTCTGCAGAAAATAAAATGTCAGTAAACTTAAGATATCATTAAAGATAAAATTATAAAAAGAAGAAGAAAAAGGAAGAAAGAAGAAAACGAGGAGAAGGAATGAGATGAATAAGAAGGAGAATGTTTTATTAACAATTTTAGGCCATATGCCAATATTATAAAGCAATAAAATATGCTGTAGTGTGGGCCATATGTACAGGGCCTAAACTGTGCATTATCTAGTGAGTTAGAAAAAGATCTAAATTATATTTTGGATATTATATTTAGTCAATTTAGTCAAAGTATCTGTCTTCTAGCTGTACAAAATAGTAACGTTTTACTCTACTGTAATAACGTGTCGCTGACAACAAAATTATTGTTCACAAAGATAAGATACAGTGAACATTGGGGCCTCTTAATGGAAAATGTGTATATTACATTTTAGAAAGAAAACTCTGAAACAGTGGGTCACATAAAGGATTATTTTTTACAATTGTCATTAAAGATAGTAGCCACTCGTGAAATTCACACTAGTCATTGTAAGCCAATATGTTTGTGCAACCTGTACCTCTTTATTTCATTAAACGTTTGGATTTTCAGTATGCTGCGCCAGAACACATAGTTAGACTCTTACCAGGACACTCTTGTCTTTTTATCATATGTTATAATATTATAAAGGGTATGACAGCACAAATCGCTTTTCTCTAAGTGATACTGAATTCACTAATTGTCACCTTAACATTTTTGATTACTTCATCACCTCTAACTAGGATCATCATTTGGTCAGCACCTAGCTCAAAAACCGAATGTGACATAATCAGATAAATTAGCATAAAAATGTGACTATCTCAGAACCCACTTACATTTACCATTGATATAGACACCTTACATCCTGAAAACGAACATGAATTTGATTTACATCGGCAGTATGTTAATCACTCACCAAAAGATGAAGTCCAACTATATAAATACAATTTTAAATCGGTTGAATTTTTCTGGAATTTAAATACACAAAATCAGCACTGTCAATAATTTCGTTGATCCAGTTAGAAGGTTTATTCGACGCCTTAGGTACGAATTAATTATATTCAGTTTAATTTTAGCAAATAGGATAAAGGTTTTGTTTTTGTTTGGGTACATCGCCGTTACATTAGAATTTGTTAGTTTTCGCTATTAAGATATTCTCCGCTTAACAGTGTTTTAGCTGTTGCGATCAGAAAGATATCCTGTTCGTATAAATCCTAACTTTACCGTTAATCATCCTGTCAGTTATCAACAACATCCTCATTTAATGTATATCTGCAGTTCAAGCAATATACATGTGACTCGTGAAGATCGGTTGTTATTTTTGAGTACATGTGATGACAAACATGATCGTGGAAGTTAGTATATATTTATACAAATATCACTAGTAGCACATTAAGTAATTTGAATTACTGACCTTTTCTGTTCTAATTAAAGACTTTTTGATTTTATCTGTCAAAGCCTGACTTAAAGAAAAGACCAGATACTTCTCCGTCAAGCGCAGCAATAAGTGGTTTATATTCATTAATATTTCTTTTAATTTGCTATCTTTTCTGATATCTTTACTGTACTTTTTTCTGCTATTTCTTCAATACTCTTAGCAATATTAATTTCGCGATACTAGGCTCTTATATGACATTTATAAGTTAACAGGGGACGCGACGTTTGCTGAAAAGTCGCACAAAATTATATAATTTCGTTCGATATTTACCGATTGTATCTCATCTAAATTTATTCTAGAACCAATTTATTCAGGATCATCTAAAACTTCCTGATATTTATTCTGGTATTTTTTCTCAAATCTGCTGGATGGAATTGGTAGATTATCTCTCAACATACTGTCAACTACAAGAAACTCTCTGATCCGGTGGTCTATATCATACATAACTCCTCTCAGATATTACCTTGTTTGAGCAAGCAGTTTGTTGATAGTACTTACTGGTGCTTTTCAGGCGGATATTTTAGTCACAACACGTCGTTCGATCCTTGTATCATCAGCTGTTCAAGTTACAACGATTCCTGAAATTATAAGCAGAACTGGATGTTACGTCGCTCGACCAGATGTACTACCCCTCCTGTCCAAATAACGGGTAGATATGACATCAACTTTAAAATTTTTACATAATGACGATAAGCTCTTCTAGTACAATAAGATTTCTTACGACAGAAGTTTTAGTACGCGATTAGCTCATTCTGATCTTGTTCTAGAAGGTCATATAAAATATGATTGAAATCGATAACTTGTCGTGTCTTTATTATTCTGTTCAATAATACCTACTTTCTTCAGCAGCTTCGTCAGCTGAAAACCTGAACTTAGGATCTGCCATAAACTCGCGCTATCAAATCTAGCTGATGTTTGTGTCACTTAATTGTTCTTCCTTATCTTTAGTATCAACTTTTCTCCCTTATTAATTAAAAACCCCATCAACATTATTAAACTTATCGATACTCTCCAGAGTGATAACATAGTTCCAACATATCAATCCATTCTAATGATGCCTTAATAATATCAAGCGAAGTTTTTTCCAAGAGTATATATTGACGGACTACTGAGTATGCTACAGCAAGCTAAGATCTTCATTCAGTAATGCTATCAAGCGTTATTTTTTCGTCTACTAAAGGTTTACATTTAATTATTTCGGGATCTGAAAGAAAATAGTTATATTTTTAAAATCACTTTGAACACTGATTTGTTCGTTCGAGTTCTTTTTCCTTTGTATATGTTTTCGTTGCCTCTGGAAGCGTGTTTTCGTACATATGATCTATTGTATCCATATCATTAGCATAATTTGTTACAGTTTCTTCATACTTGTCGATATACTCGACAACTTTTTAAAAGATCTCTAGGATAAAATCGATGTTTAAAATGTTTCGCAAGTACAAGGTAAACATTCGCAAAAGTATCTAAAATATCAGCTTTTGCTAATACACCGTTAATGGCAGGTTTACGATGTTTCTATGTTTGCTTTCATTTATTTGTATTTTAATTTTGTTAATAGTTTAATAGTTTCGGGGGGGGGCGAGTGGCCGAGTGGTCTAAAGCGCTCTCCGTTACGGATCATTGCTATCTCCCCTCTGTCTGCGTGGGTTCGAGTCTAGCTACTCGCGGGTCGGTGGTTCTTCCAGGGTTTTCCAGGGTTCTTCCTCCACCATTAATACTGGTTGCCATGCATAGCCTATCGTATGGTGAAAAATGGCGTTAAACCCCACAACAATAACAACAACAACAGCAACAGCAACAACCATAGCTTCTAGACGATATTCCACCATACTTATCTCTTTCTGACGCTCTCCTGCTAAATCTTCTTCAAATGGGCAAGTCATTTTTGTTTCACTTAAGCGTTATCAAGATTTTTGTATTAGTTTGTTAAATTTATTCTTATCCTTCAGGTGCTACTCGTGTTTCGATTTTGTCAATGCGTATAATGCAGTATGAGCTTCAATATCACTTTAATTTTGGGTCGATGTCACAAGTACACAATAAACTGTTGTTAATGCTTTCAGAATCAGATGTTTCACCATTTACTGCCAGAACAGTTTCAACATCATTATAATCCAGTCCAAGTTCTCTTTAGAATCATGGTCTAGCAAAAAGGTCACGAATTGTAACAGTTTTACTTAATACAAGGTTCTTTCATCGTCACTCCATATTTTTATGCTGAGTGCCTTTTGTTTTGTCAGCAAACGTTCTTCTGTTTACGCTTTTGCCACGATAAATCGTCAGAGCATTGTCACGAATAAACTCAAGTGTAGTGTTAGGAAGACGCTCCTCTAGCTGTTTCTTCATAGCTGTATTTGAGCAATAACTAACAAATACGTCATACCGATCTAAAATTTCTCATCTGCTCAGAAGCAATGCGCGAACTGACTGATAGTTTAACCATTTGTCTGAAAACTCGTCATATCTGTCGTCGTGTTTTAGACTGTGCAGATCAGCATCTACTTTTGACTGAACTGGTGGAATGTTACTCTTTCCAGAGCTTTATATCCGAGATAAGATTAAAAACAAAACATACCACTATTGGTAAACGTCAACTATAGGATTCCTCTTTATTTTGTTGTTTACACTAAATAATCCAACAAGAATATTTCAGAAGTCGTTAAAACAGGATTGAATGGTTCCGCATTTGTACAAAAGATTTTGAGCCACTTGTACGTATGTAATTTTGATGCTGTGTCAAGGGTAAAGCTGGTCCAATTTAAACTTCAACAGCATTATATACTGTTATAAAATTATGGTCTTCATTAGATCCATCTAATCACTGTTTAGAAATGCATCCGGATTCTGGTGATGTTCAACCTCGCAGCTGAAAATTCCACATTTCAATTGCAGAAGGAAGTGTTATCTTAATCCGCAATTCGTGTCAAGACCACTTGATGCCCACTCCATTCCAACATTGTTCACAAAAAACATAAGTAGGCATAAGTAGGCTTGTTTCCCGGACAGCTTGATGATGCTGTTGCAACAAACCCCAATCGACTATTAGTAGCGTCAAATAAATGTAGTATAAATCCAACTATTTTTTATTTTCTTTATTCAACCGCCGACAGTAAGAGAATAAGCATACGTTTCATTGATACTTATTCGTACTGCAGATGATATCACTTTATTGTTAAGACTTTCTGTCATAATATCTCCGCTTTTCATTACGTTTTGACTACTTACCTTATTTAGCTGGTTCATACTAACAGCTTGAGTTGTATCACTTCCAGCAAACGAATAATCAAGTTCCAAGTTCAAAATGTTCTTGCCGGACATTTCAAGATCTCCTATTATTGTCACCAGATTTACTTACATAAATATTTTATTGTATTTTTCTGGCTTTTATTAATGTACCCTCTCCATTTCCAACTAAAATTCTAAACTTTGTGTAATAGTTCATTCTATTCATCTTGTCTGATAAAATTCTGGATAACATTCATCAAAATATTGTCTGATAAAATGTAGTTTTCTCAACTTACAGAGTCTGATAAAATGAATGTTCGATATTGTCTGATGACATATAATTTAGTTTAAATCCATATAGAATGAGCATTATTAACTTTGATGCAAAAATACCTTATCGAACATCAGCATAGTCAAATAGTTGAAGGTACTGACTCTGCAAAAACGAACTTGTCAATGAATATATTGTGTAAGATTTTTCTGAACTATGACAAAGTTTATATTTACATGCTTAATTTGTTGCAAGATAGGTACGAATTGCTCATCGAAAATACAAGGAAAAACTAAAATAAATACTTGGTGCAAAGGAAGATATTTTTTTTATTAGAAGACAACCGGAAGATGTTGCTGTTGCTCAGGTCCATTTGAACGACCATAAGATTATATTATTTGACGACAGTTCCCTGAGCAACCACGAAATGGTCGGGATTAAATCACATTAATAATTGTTAGAGAACTGGAAATGCAATGCAATTTACCTTCCGCAAGGGTTTTGTAACGTCAGTCATTTTATCAGGAGAAACTCGTGCGTTTTATACTATTTCCTGGCATTGACAATACCGACTTCCAGAATATAGCATGAGGGTTATGTGTGGATGTCTCAAGAAATAAATTTGTTGAGCTTTAACATAAAGCAACAAGCAGAGGCCAACACGGATGCTATGTGTTTGACAGATTCGCAACTGATCGTAGGCGTATATTTTGCTGTGGTAAAGACGAGTTCTTGCTTAAAGATTAATCTAACACTTTGCTTACTACGGCGACTAGCCAAATAATAATGTAACAGAATGCTATAAAATGGACCCTAAGAAAATTGAACTTCTAAATAATGTGTTTGGGACAATAGCCGCATTTAAGACACAATTTGAAGAAGCACGATTCGGACAACAACAAACTGCAGAGAAAACTGAAAGACTTTATAAACCAGTAACTGAAGCAGTGCTCGGTAAACAACTGGGTATTGCAACTTTATCATCAGAAGATCTGGAACAGTTGAAAGAAAGAAAAAAATCTGTGAGACACTATTGAAGAAAAGCAGCAACAAGCTCCAAAACAAATTTAAAAACAATCGGAAAATCAGATGAAACCCAACGTGAAATGATACAAAATATTGATGTGCAGTGGATATAAGATGAAGAAGAAAACCAAAAATTGCTAGAGAAAAAAGAGAGGCACAACGAGAAAAAAAGTAATGCGCAAAAAATCAACTTTTTGCATATATATTGATTCTGAATATATATATATATATATATATATATATATATATATATATATATATATATATATATATATATATATATATATATATATATATATATATATGATTCGATGATGAATTATTTGTAGAACCATTGTTTGTATTAATTATTTTTTTTAGAAAGCGAAAGATGATGACAGGAATAAAATCATCAATGAAATAGAAACTATAAGTACAAATAATGAGAGCGCCACTCATGATATGGAATCAGCTAATCAAGAAGAAGCAAGAAATTTATATAAAAAATACTGAACAGTATTATTTAAGGTACTTATATTAAGATTATTGGGTAAATAATAAAGGGGAAAATAATTTACTGAGGGTAGACATAAGTTACGAACACTTGGAGGAACACTTAACGAGAGAAGAGTAAATAAAAACAGGCTTTGGTATTAAAATATTTTTCTAAATAAGTGAAATTAAATGAACAATTGCTGCTTATTTTATCAAAAGGACTTGGAAACGTCAGCAGAGAAATCGACAATTAAATTGTTGAAATTTTAGATCATTGCCGATCGATCGGATCTCTAATATAGACGAATAGTTTGTGCTGGATAACGATTTGATCTAGTCCGAGAGTACATTTTGACAGGCAAAGTTTTATATATTAACTGTTATAATAATAGTTTAAACAGCGTTGTTACTCGATTAATATCACGCTACAGCTGACAGCACGAACCTTTTGTTACGTATATCTCGCCAATCGAACTTGGTCCGAATCAGCTATATAAAATAGGATTCGTTTCAGCTACTGCTTGGTATGCGATGGTCAAGATAAACACCGTGGACAAAGATGATTTTACGTTTCATTCTGGAGTTTGGACTTCGGTCAGGATACCGCAAGATGCTTACAACATAATATATTTAAACAAGATTATATAACTGATAATTTTTATCTATAACACATTTCGAGCAAAGATCACGGTAAGAATAATATTCTTGTTGGTTTTAGCAAACACAACATCATCGGATCAGTACTCTGATTTAAAAAACAGCAGCTGTTGATGTTGCTTCAATTTTATATGAGGATGAGTCTCTTGTCAACATCACAGACGTAAACACAATTCTGATATATTGGTCAATTGCGATGGGAAGCAGAAGGCATACAATTTATAATTTTAGTCCTGAAGTTCCGCCAGGCTTGTTAATGAAGGGTACTCATAGACAGATTATATATTATCCAATTAGCGTTGACAGTCAGATTTCGGCTATTACAATGACAATGACCGCACAGTCTAATCTTACTTACGAATTTTTAACCTACCACCTGAACTTAAGATTGCAGGTTCTAGCACCCAGTAATCAGCTTGATCACCAAACGTTTATCTAACGATTCAGATAAATAATGAAGCAATAAAATATGTATCGGCAAAAGATGGTATGTTACTTCGGAAACAATTTCTCAAAATAGTTGAAAATAAAGTAGCTCCTGTCGTAATATATGCATCAACACATTTGCAATAGGAGCCGCATCACCAGCAAAGAACGCTGTCGGACAAAAGATCGCTAAGATCGCTGGTAATCTCGAAGGCGTACTACCCGCTTCTCAACAAACGATAAATTAGGCTATTTTGTTAAAATCGCGTCAACTTCAGAATCAGCAAGAGCTATGATGAAAACAACAAGGAAAATGTTATCTAATACATTCTAAGAAATTGATCAAACCTGGTTATACGTGCCAGACTAAAACCCGACATTGCAGCTTTCTAGCAACAGAGCTTCGAAATTGTATCCAGAGAACAACAAAATGATGTCAATCAATAATTTTCTTGAGTTAACAGAGGAAATACCAACAGACGACTCATCAACAGAGTTCGAGTAAGTAAAATATCCAGACGAAAGTTCAAACGAGCCTAATGAGATGGGCCAGTGTACATTTAATGCACGTGCTGAAGATATATTTGTGCTGCCGCATAAAGCTGTTCTCGCAATAGAATTCTAATAACTGTATTTGTAGATTTTGCTCCTGTTGTTGAAATTGCGCTTATTACGAACCTCTGGAGTTTTTTTAGGAAGCGTTGGTATTCAACTCGTCAATCACACTGTGGAAAATATTTCCATGCATTTGCCAGTTGCTAGAACCATTTTGAATATAGTGTCGTTCAGTAAAGATTACTCGAGAAGCATCGTAAGGATACAGGACTGCTGATGCATCTGATTTACTGAGAGTTGCTACAGCATCAGCTGAGGGTGCTAACCACGCCGAGACTAGTGCTACTATTATTGCGTTTTTAGTTCTGCTTCAGGCTCAGTATGCAACAGTTCCCTCAGCTGATAATGCAGAAGGAAATACTATAAAAACGATAATAGCTCTTTGTAATACGATTCTAATTACCCCTCTATGTGCTGCAGCTAACACAGATTCTATACTCGGAAAAACGCAATATATTATTCCAATGATCAACGCTCGATCTTACAAAGAAGTTTAAGCTAAAGACGATATGTTATAGATAGTTCAAATCAAGCTAAATGATGTTTCCGTTAAGTATAATATTTGCTTTTTGTAGGATTTATGACAAGGTATTTCGTGGCTTGAAACACACGCTTATTATTACATGCTCATTTTTGTCACCGTTACGTTTACATTCTCAGAATGGTGCAGTATGTTACGATATTGAACACCTTCATTTTGCACGACACGTGTGCCTAAAGATAGTGTAATATATTAGGAACTACTTTATAAACAAACCATCTACACGTGTGTGGTAGACGCTTTATGTTTTGGTGAAAGTACTGACGATATCGTTAACAATATGGACGAGTTCACGGAATCAGAAACGAACCTATCAAAGAAACAAACAAAAGCAATATCAGCAACAAACGATGTAGAAGCAGTAATTGAAAATACCGATCTGGTGATTCAAACAGTTGTTTAGGAGAATATCCATATCTTTATGCAGATAGTGTGGTAAAGACTACGATGAGTGCTCCCTAGGATCTAGCAAACTATATTATATTCAACCATACTGAGGCCAAAGGCTATCACATATCTATCAGAGGCGTATCACTTTACAAGTCTGTGAAAATACTAGGTTCGAGAAAAAAAGTATATAAATGTTTTTGATAGGAAACTAAAAGCCTAAAGCCCAATAATCCAAGACGACGAAAATGTATTATTTTCGCAGCGTAAAAGCTTTTTTTCAATTTTCTATGTGCAATTGTTTTGATAAAATGTTAGGCTCTCGATAGACGAAACACACCGTAAGGTACAGGTAATAGCTGAGGTTCCTCTAATAGCAAGATAAAAGTGACAGGACATAAAAATGTTTTCTGTAGCTGGTAAAAAGAATGGTAATAAATAGACTTACATTTTTGCGTTTTGACTTTCCTCTAAATGTCCTTTCTTAGCTAGTTCTTCCAATCCGAGATATGTGTCCTGCAAAACCTGCTACACAACGAAACTGTACTGAAATTTCGAGTAGGCTACTCCATATGAAATCCATTCCCCTCACTGCACCCAATAGTATAGTCCCTCATAATCAGAAAAATATAATTGATTTGGATCAAAAAAGAAACAAAATTCATGCGCTTTCATTAATAATATGGCTCTAAATTTCAGTTTTAAGTAGACCAAAACGACATTTCGAATTGAAATTGATGTACAGTGCGGGACTAAGTTGAATGTTGCTGAGCAGAGCTATGTGCTCATGAATACTATTATAATGTATTGATGAATCTACGGTTGTGAATCTATTTTGGAAAAAAGCATACATTCAATTATATTTTTTGTAATGCCTTAGGTAGTTAAACAAAATGAGCATATGATACAAAAGGTTACTGCATTTGCATAGGAAAAATGAATTCAATTTTGTTCTGAAAAATACTACACTCCGAAGGGCCGTAAAGTATTTTCAGAAACACTCGTCCATATTTTCCAATACTAAGGCAGTAACTTAATTTTTTTGACAGAGCATATCCGAACGACTGTCTGATAAGAACTGCTGGTACTGCAGCTCCAGATGTTGGTGACGACAAAAAGACAACGCGTATGCACTAATAACATATGACAGATTCTTGACACTTAACGTTTTAAAAGGTAGAAGGAGCATGAAAGTGTGAGTGACGTCTACCATTGTTTCGCAAGAATGAAGTATATCTATCATATAAGTACGTTTATCAGAAGCACAAGCTTGCACAAGGCGCTGCAAACATACTAGCGGTTTCAATTAAGATTTCGGAACCTCACGAGGTCAACGCGTACGAACAATATTACTTTTGACACCAACTCATATTCACAAATTTTAGCAAGATAAAAACATTTCATGCTAGATTCATAAGCAGCACAAGTCACTGCCATGTCGAGATCGCAAGGAATCTACAGTAGTGTTCTATACCTGCACTTGCAACTATCGCAAGAACAATATTACCAAAGATACTTCCAATGCTTAGAACACCAGGTATTGCTGCAGCATCAGGCGCTGTTTTAGGCGCGAGAAATAAAGCGGTACAAAGGAACGGAGTCCTGAGATGAAATTAAAATTGAGTTGAAATTTATTTTCTGCTTTCATTAAAAACTGCTTTTGCCAGCTCGCTTAATCGCAACATTATACTCTGATGCTGGTTGATTCTCTAAGTAGGTAAAACAATTTTGAGAAATCATCATACTCTCAAGTAAAGATTGGCAAAACCTAATACAATAATGAGTGTAAAAGCAAGACCCAGCTAATTCATAACAAAAACGAGAGAGCAAGAAAATGTTCTGGACTCATCCAAAATAAGATGAAAATAAGTCGAAACGTTTATCTAATGTTAGTAACATCAGCTATGCATGTTGGAGAATCATCGTCAATTAAAATCGAAAACCACTTTAGTCCAAACACAGGCCTTTGTAATTCTACCACTGCAAGGTTGACAATGTATTTTCTATGTGGATTGGAATGTAGAATAAATATTATTCATTATTATTTTTCAATGCCACCCAAACTATTTTTAAACTTGTACATTGACTAAAAAAATTACTCAAAATAAAACGAAAACTCTTTTTATTTTTTGATGTCTTCTTGTGAAAAGGTCATGAGCAAAAATACATCACTTTGCTGAAATTTTGAAGTTTGCTAAGAAATATGAGAACCAAGTTTGAGTCAAAAAGTCTTAGACTTGTAATTATAGAAAGACTGCTCTTTCATATTTTTTTTTACAAAAACCACAGTGTGTACAATTTGTGCTATATTAAGTCTACAGTGATATCTTCTGGATTACTCTGGAACTACCGTCCTTACAGGAAATGCTACTATGGCTGATGGTTAATTTACACTCATTCTTTTAGGATTCTTCAATATAACTAAAAGACATAAAAACGAACTTTGTTCTGTGCCCCAAAAACATAGAATATATATATATATATATATATATATATATATATATATATATATATATATATATATATATATATATATATATATATATATATATATATATATATATATATATATATATATATATATATATATATATATATATATATATATATATGTATGTGTGTGTGTGTGTGTGTGTGTGAGTGTGCGTGTGTGTGTGTGTAGGAGTTTCTGTCGTTTTCTTCCATTTCCTCTGAGCTTCTGACATTTTTATTAAAGTGATAGAATTTCAAATGCCTGGAGTTAAAGTTGGCCTAATTCAACTGAATCATATATGAGAAGTTGTTTGATTATATACAATGTTAGTAATTGAAGCCATAATTGTGGGTGGATCAGAATAAATTGTTAAAAATTTGAAAGCCCTTTATTCAATGATGTTGTTTGTAAATTTAAATGCTACTGTTTTCACTTTCCGGAGAAGTCATTTTACTTTGTATGTATTTGTAGAAAAGGGGGCTAAATATGATGGTAATTCATAATCATTTGCACACATTTGAAATGATTAAATTTATACTGAGATGCTGTACAATTTGATGAAATATTGTTCAGTAGTTTCTGTGAAATTACTTATAGATGCTTTCTTTTGCTGATAGTATTAGTTCAAGCAGATCAGCATAATATGAATCATTCTTGAAGATCTGTTATACATAATATGAGTAGAGACATGCACGTGTAATGGTGATACTAAAATAATATCTGTAAATTTATGTGCAAAATGTTCTAGAGGCGATCAAAAGAATACATGAATGATAATTGCACATAGCATATGTCCAAAAGAGGACGCACAATAGATGAAGTATCATGCCATAAACATTATGGTTAGCTAATTCATTTAACATAGCATCTTTATTGTCTGACATTGACACTTTGCATTTGAACACAAGACCCAGCGAGATTATTCTAACTTCAAAAGGTGAAATCCATTTGCGGTTACTCAAATGTTTGAGATGCCAAGCATACAACCCACTTACGCTACGAAGACTGGGCATCAAAGGTTAAATCCTGCTTTCCTGGTTCATTGGAAGAAAGAGTCATGTTCAGCTGCCACGACTTATCTCTGTGTGCTTCAAGAAGTGCTCAAGGGTGCAGACAAGATCATGCATGACCTAAATTTATCCATGGATGACTGACATCAGACAGTAAATAGTTCCTGGCCACAAAGCCTTGTTGTGTCAAAAGGATCATCAAAGCATATGATCTTAACAGACAATATATCAGGTTGACTAAAAATGGCATGCAATTCTTTCACACTGCAAGCCGAAGCTAAAGCTATCATAAAAGGTGTTTTGTACGATAAAAGTTTCTGAGATGAGTCATTTTGAGACCAAGATCAGATTCCATTTTGGAAACCAGGCAATAGAGTTTGGTCCTACTCAAATCAAAATTTGCCAGTAGGTCTGATTGAATATTATCGTGACCGATATTTCCCATGCCATGGTACTTCAATGTGTCATATAAGTGGTATTCTTTGGTGGTAACTGGAGTGCCAACGCTTTTTCCTCATAGAGCAAGTGAACAACCTTGTCTAGATGAGGAACTAAAACACTCAAGGGGATGATAATATTGACTCTACACCAGGCACGTGAAATATGCCAATATTCCGCATTAGCCTTCAGAATGTAGGACCTTCTTTTTCTTGAAATTATTACAACAACTTAATAATGAATTAATTGGCATTCATGGCAAACATCTAGTGTGAAGAAGAATATGGCCTGGACAGCAGTGAAACATCCTTTACAGTGGTTGTTTGAGACGATTCAGCTTTGACCTAATATTCCTGTATAGGTCTATTTTCAGCTTAAATAGATTGCTAACCTAGGACATGTCCTGTCTGACAGAATTATCTGACCCACTATTTTTTGTAATAATCCTTGTATCAAGACTGTTGGAGTGAGGAAGGAAGTAGCAAACGCTTATACTCTTTCCCTTTTGATGAATAGATCATCCATAGGTAAAGCTGCTGGGTCTTGTAATGGTGAGGCAAAGGTGGGGAGTTTTTGGTTCCACCTTTCACACACAGATCAATCCTTGGACAGCACGAAATTATCACGAACAAACAACAGGAGAAGGGACCATTATTTACAGATAACCAGGCCTTGTCTAGACAAAAAAATTGGCAAGATCTCTAAGTCTTTCAGGAATGTGTCTGATTTGGATGTCATTCTGAATATTGCAACAACAAGGATGAAGATGCCAGACCAGAACAAACAGGTGATATGATGGACAATTTAGTGCCCCCATCTCCTCATTTGAAGAGGTAAGTCACCAATAAACTGTTTTGGGACACACTCGGTACCTCAACAAGTTTTCCCAACAAGTCAGACGTTACAGAGCTGAAAGGCATTAATACCTGTTTTCATTTCTAGAAGGTTGAGTTGAACAGATCTTTCGATTAGTCCATATTCGCTGCTGACGTATCAAGGTCTGGCAGCAAATGGAGTCCCCAACCATATGTACTGCAACATGTACATAAAAAAAAATTTGTGGTTGCTCCAGAGGAACTCCTGTCATGAGCCAGTTATGGTTGTGCCACCAAAACATGAATGATTATACTGCATTCCTGATACTTTTTTAGTAGAATTTAAACGAGCCGCTATTTACAACAGTTGATTAATAAAGATAGTGCAGAACTCAAATATTTGTGCTGAAGCCATTTTTCTTCTTTCAGTCATGACAGTTTTTCTTGCAACCCTTTGTGAACATGTATGGAAAACGTAAGACTGAATTTTAAAACACAAGCAGGGAAAAACAAGCTCTGCGGATATTTTATAAAAAGAAAACGTGTGAAATGTATGCATATTACTTATAACTAAATCAGGTACATGATCTGCCATTGTAAACTTGAACAAAAGCATGCTTTTACTCATATACTTGTTAGGCGCCATTGGTGGCTGAGTGGTGTTAGGTGCTCACCTTTATAAAAATACTCACACCTCTCCCCAACCTGCTCGAGTTCGAGTCTCGGCATCACCAATGTAGGTGTGAGAGAAATCATGTCAGTAGCTTCGCATAGATGATGTTTCTTTCCGGGCTCTTCCTCAAATAATATACTGGCCGACATGCATAGCCTGCCATGTGCTTGTCACTGACATTAAACCACCACGTAAACGAAAACAAATCACCTGCTAGCTGTCTCCTTAATACAGGATGCCTTGAGCTCCTTAAACCTCCATCTTCACTTTAAAAAGTCCATATCTAAACTGACTTACTATGGCCATTCATGCAGTGAGTAAACAAGTTTCAGTAAAAACATGAATAAAGGCAGGAAAGGTAAGAACATTTTGAAAACGAACAGGGCAAAATTGCATCAGATGAAAAAGAATGAAAAGGTAGGAAAATCCAGTGATGCTGGAAACACTGCCGTTATCTTCCAGTTTGTTAAGTCCTAAACTATTAAAGGGTTTTCTTTACTCCAAGAGCAAGCCATCCACAAAGTTTGCTAAATGAAGACAGTGTACAACTCAAGTCACATCATAGTACAGTGCTCCCTTCCTAATGGTGGGCAAACATCAGCACAAAACCCACAGAAAATTAACTTTATATTATACTACTGGCAAAGTTGAAAATTACCTGTAATTTAATCAGTAAGATAGATAATCAAAATATAAATAAAGCTTTTTCCAGCAGAGACATTTTTGGGACCCGCTACCTTGCACAATACAGAAAGGACATGGATCAGATGAACACATTATATTTGTACTTAATAATGTCATCTTATGCTGAAGACTGAAAAAGTGTGTTTTGACAGCTACGCTTGGTTGTTTAGTGACAGTTCTTTCTCAACCGATTTCTGCAGCCATATAATCTGTCCAAAGAGATTTATGTTATATGACAATCTGATGTAACTGTGCTGTGCACAGGATTTATTTCACCTTAATCTTTACACAACTTGTACCTTTGTAGAATATTTCCAAACTTACCATTGCATTTATTTTTCCAATCATTTTAATATGAATAGAATTCCAATATTTTTCAAGTTATATGTCTCATGAGTATTCACCAAGATGGAATATTGATTTTTAAAAACATTTATGTAACAAATAAAGAAAATTACACTTGTAAATGATCACAGTCCTAATAAACATGTTATACCTATACCTTGCAGGCATTACGTGTGGCGTCTTTAAAATTTCCCCTAACTTCGGGCTAACATTATCTTCTTACAACTGTACGATTTCTTGTAATATTCCTAATACATATACACATATTTGTACCAGTAGCAACATTACAATCTTATATTGCCTTCAGGCTGACATAATCTTCCAACAATCGTATGTTTTTTTTGTTTGAATAACAATACTTGATGATATAGATTGTTCAGATAAACATACTATACATGTACGTTGTTGATGTTACCAACAACAGCTTTACAATCCTCTACTGATTTCAAATGGATTTGATCGTCTAAAACATGTTTGATTTGTTGTATAAAATTAATTCTATCTGCATCAAAAAGTTTCATTTCACCATCATCCATGACCTTGTTTCGTACAACAGAAACCTGAAAGTATTCACATAAAAGAAATTGATTTAAAGAGGATGTACAAATGGGAGGTTTGAAGTATAGGTACTTAGAGCTCTGATCCATGGTGTTGTATACTTTCAATGTGACTCGCTAGAGACGTCATCAACTTTAAAACGTTTACGACAAAATGTGTCCATATCTAAATCGCTAAGTGATTAACTTTTTAGAACTCTTGTCCTGTAATAAACGGTGTATCATATTTTGAATTTATATTACCCTTTTGTTATTTACAATACAACTCACGTGATCTTTTGAAATGCCGTGCTTTACGGTGGAGGTGGCGAGTGTGCAACGGTTTAGTAGACTCTACACCATACCCTTAGAGAGTGACGTTGGCATCTAATGAAAATTGCTCCGAACGCCAAACTTTTTTGCACAGTTGCATCTGATGAACACAGTAGAGTGGACATGATCTCTATAAAATGGGCATGTTTTGCTGTGTATGACCCTCGCAAACCTGCTCTACAGAGGTTTGGAGTCACTGATATGCCTACATGGTTATCTCTTTCAGAAGCAATTTGCTTACTTTTGTATACTAAAACAATGTGATCATTCATTTAATTATACATATTTACAAGTTCTAACAAAGATAAAATATGATAAATAATGTCAAATTAAATTTTAAATATTAACATAATGACGGGGTTGCGTGGGTTCAAGTCTCAAGTTCGGTCAATGCATGTATGTGAGAAAGCTTGATCGTAGCTTCCCGTGGGTTGGTAGTTCTTACCTGGGTTTTTCCAGGTTTTTCCTCCACCATTCAAACTGGCTGCCATGTATAACCTTTCATACACTTAAAATTTCATTAAAACAGCAACAACAATAAAAAACGAAATGACAATTCCTTGCGAACTGTATTAACACCCTATTTTGCACACTGAATTTAATTATGTGTTCGATGAATTATTATCAGAATCTACATAACCATTCATATATATTTGGAAAGGATGGTCATGAATTCTCTATCTCATGCTCATAATCGAGTGTGTGTGTGTGTGTGTTTCTTCTAAATCAAACACTTTGTCCACTTGACCACAGTAACTATACTTATAAAGCAATGTATCACAAAGAAGAACATGTCAGATATTATCGAGATAATCAATCAATCAATCAATTAATAAATCAGTCCATCAATCAATCAATCGATCATTATTTTGGAACTACATCAAACCTATGAATGTTATTAATTCAAGAAAGAGTTACCTACTCTATATTTATATGGTATAATCTGATGCCCATTTCAACATACTGGATTAAAAAAAAAAATACTAAATTTAGTACATTAAACATGTAGAGTTACAATTTGAAAAGCAGATTTTGATTTGATATGCAATATTTTTTTTCAGAATTTCATGTTAAGGGAATCAAGTCTTGCATTCGAAAGGAAGATAATGGCAGAAACGTCATTACAAATTGGAAACAAGCTACACTACTTAATGTAGGTTACAACAACATAATAATGCAAAAACTATTTGATGATTAGTTTTAATATCAAAACATAGCCTAATGCAATAAAATGTGAAATTTAGGGCACAGTGAGCATATTTTGCACACGTTAATACTAGCTAAGGTGCATACAATAAGATGCGAAAATTATTTTAGCTGGGGATCCAAGATTCGTTCGGTTTAACTTTGGACCAACTCTTTTGACCAACCCCAAAAGTCTGTTGAACCAGTCCAAATTTGATCATAACAGGTATATTGAACCAAGTAGATAAAGACACGGGTAGAAACGAGAATTTAACAATTGGATTTAACAGGAAACTATATCCACCACTTTGACCAAGTATTGTACAGAATAACATACATTCTTGGTTTGACTTGAATGAAATGTTGAGATCTACTTACAACATGACAGGGCTCAGCAGAAATTGTCTCATAATTATCTAGTTTAATGATTCAATCATGACGACTTAAAACAAAACCCGAATGATATTCAATGAGGCATGAAAATGTAGATCACATTAAATTCTTTTGTGATAATTGTGTACTACTTATCAAGATGCATTGCATAGTCAAACTGTATGATTCCAGGAACAACTGTATTTATACACATGCAACATTTCTGTGGTCAAGCTAAATACAAATGTATTTATATAACCCATAAAATGTAAACTTAGGTCACTATACCATTTTGTTGAGTATAACTAATGTTCTACTGCGCAAACATAGCCTCCATGAATTCGATGCAAGCTATTTGTTTGTTTCAACTGCTGAATGTTAAAACCATCTGACATATCTTGGCAATAACATGATTTAAAAAATATATAATCTGACAGCCCTAATGGATATACCATTGACATAATATTCGTCGAAGACCAATTAGATATCGTTGTCTTTTGGTGAAAACCCTATGTGAATATCACAAAGGATTCTTGTCTTTCAAAATCGCCACCATGGTTGGCAATGCTGATTGAGAAGGCTTCATTTTTATGTAGGCCCGTCTACACAACATAAATACCATGTTGACAAAATTTTCCATTTACGATATGAAGTGATAAATATATTTGCAACCTGGCTGCAGTGGTGGCCATATTGGATCTCAGATAGTCACCTTTTACATACTTAATCAAGTAGACATACATAGTCTTTTCATAAAAATCACATGTTGATATGACTTTGTTTAGAAAGTATAGTGATGTTCAAGATAACTACTATTTATTTCAAGAATAATAGGCTAGACATCATAAGTAATCTTTTGATTAGCTCAGCTTAAAAACCGCCCATTCCATCACAGAAGTGATACGATTTTCAAGATGGGTGCCATAGTGGCCTTATTGGTTATCATATTGCTGGTTATTTATATGGATTTAATGCCATTATTAAGCACATGACAGTATATTTGGTTAAAGAACCCATGAAAACCCTGCGAAGAAACATCAACCCATTGAGAGCTACTGGCAAACTTTCTTACATACCCATGTTGGCCAAGCCAGATAATCAAACCTTCATGGACAGAGGTGAGATGCGAATAAAATCTGCCTTAGATCACTATGACACTGTTACTAGATTGAAACTGTTTCATTTAGGGCAAGGTAGATATTGTTAATAATCTTTCAGTGAAACGGTTTCTTTTAGAACAAAGTAGACATCGTAAGAAATATTTCCATTCAGAAACAGTAGCAATAAAAATATTTTAAGATGATTTTTGTGATACCCATATTGATGTTTGAGTGACACTTTTTTCCATAATGAACCAACTAGACATCATGCGAAGATCTTGAAATTGATGGTACTGATTTGGGTTTTAATTGGTCACTGGCCAGCGTAGAATAATAACTTCTGCAAATGCTAATAGTCCGAGGGTTTATGGCTGCAATTGGTAACGTGTTTTCATCAACACTCACAGGCAATGGGCCGGTTTGCCACCAACTAACTTGATCTCTGTGTTAAATGCATTCATCAGAATAATTAAATAGAAAGCTAATTTTACCCATGCTCTAGTTTCTAAACTTTGTCATATTCAACTTTTATATTGCGTAATAACAGTCTGGGAATCAATATCATAGTACTATTCTTGTGTTCATGTGAAACAAATTAATTCAGTTTTCAAAAGCTGCTAATTTCTCTCAGATATGTGCATCGTAATGACTGTGATGATAACTACTAAGATTATATAATTGTATTGTTATGGCGACGTCTGTATAAACCCAAATGCATTGGGGACTGAGAAAAAAGTACCTATACAACCTCATTAAATCCTACAAGTACACGTCACTGATGATGACAACCTGTACACGTTTGGTAGTAAATACAGGATGATAAGGTTTTTCAACTTAACAGTTGTCACAAGTCATTGAGGAAAGTTGGCTTGTCAATCGAAGTGTTGACAATTTCTATATTTAATCCTGAGATAACTATCCTAATATATATGCAGATGAGCTAGATATTTCCATACAATATATATATATATATATATATATATATATATATATATATATATATATATATATATATATATATATATATATATATATATATATATATATATATATATATATATATATATATATATAATCATACTACATTAATATAGACAGAAAGTGTGATTAAATCAATAATTGAAACCTTTTACCAAGATACTGTTCTGAATGATACACGTATATGTTGAATTCTTTTAATTGGAAATTATACCATTATATGCAAAAGCTTCTACAAAATTAAAGGAATTTTTAACTGGGCAAACAACATAGGATCATCTGCAGTTATATAAATCTGCTTGGAAGAAATGTGTCATCTGCATGATATACAGATTGAACAACGCAGTAATCAATAGCTCAAATAGCGGAATTGTGCCAAATTGTAGCACCAAGGTCAAATTCCCAAAGGTCCCCTTTTTCTTCTTTTTTCCTCTTTCTTTTAATAATTAATATCCATAATATCAACAGTTGTCAATTTACAGTTTGAAATAAAATTAGTAACTGCTCAGTTTTCAAAATCAACAAACATAATCCGTAATTTGAAAATCATTTTATTTTTATGTCGTGCAAGGCAACATTTTTTTATCAATATGTAGTTCATCTAAAATGGGACTATACATGGGTGACCAATCATGTCTGCACCATAAAATAATTGCGTCGGAACCAGTGTTGCTAAGCGACTATTCTTCCATAATTAGATAGTATAACCTTTATACAAGTTTATTAATATTCAATTTTTTTCAAACTGAGTTTTGATCACATTTTCCGGCGCACTCATCCACATGAAGAAAAATCGGTTTTAGATTGACTTGCTTAATATATCAATGATGTTTCTAAGAATCACTGAAAATAGAAACCATTTCCAAACAGTGGGAACCGTGTCCAGAGTCACGATGGAAGCCAAGTAACTGAACGTATTTATGATTTTTTTTAATTGAAAATATTATTTGCATTACTTCTATGCCAAACACCAGCAATAATATGAGCCTCAATCATTTGCATTCACGTTATTTTTATGTTCCTAAACTGTACTATTTGCATGGGTATGGCATTCATTTAATAGGAAACTTGACGAGAGTGGTCGAATATCTTTGCATCAGAAAATGATTGTGGTGTAACCAGTGTTGTGAAGCGATTATTATTCCATAGTTATATAGTACAATTTTTTATACCTGTATGTTTATGCTACAAATTTTAAGACCTAATGTTTTATCAAATTTTCCTAATCACTCTTCCAAATCAAGAAAAACTGGATTTGGACAGACATAAATATTTACGTGACGACTAAATCAATGACGTTTCTAACAATTACTGAAATTAGAAATTAAACATTTTGTTTCCAAACTAGGTCATATTTTAACTATGATGTTCCTTCTTCCTTTTCTAATGATGACTATTTCCAAATTTTTTGGCTTGAAAATGAATCAATTACTGTAATCGAATAAGGTTTAAATTCTGGTTCAAGAGAACAACTTGCCGAATACCTCATAAAATGTACTTCAAATTGGATGCATCCACTTGGAAACTGAATGAATTCCCCAGAATATCAGTTGATTACCTGCGTGACATCACTAAGGGTATTTATCTCGTCGAACAGGCTCCAAAGTATACAAATCAGTATCTCAGAGAGGGTTAATATGAGGTTATAGCATACATGGATTTTCCAGGTAGGTTACATGTAAAATCATGTCTCGCCACTTCAAAATAAAATCCACTGTGGATCCAATACAAGCTGAAATATTCCATGGACTCCATCATGGGATGATATTGTACCAGCAAGGTTTGGTGCTCGGGCTATTGGGTGTTGTTCCCATCTATTTAGTTTCCTGTGGTTTCCTATGTTTTTTGTCTGCAAAGGATGGGTACATGAGTTTACCAAGAAAGCCTCACTAACTAGTCATCTTAAGCATGCATCATCTATTCCAGAATGTAAATATGACAACGGGGAATCAAATGAGGAGTTGTTTTTCTACACTGTGACCACTACCTTTATCAATAGTCATCGGGCGTCTTTTATGTTTATATGACAAATTATGATTTTGTATAATTTGAATTGTCATCCACATTATGACGTTTCCATTATTACGGCATTTTATTTGTGTGATACTAAGGAAGAGAGAATGATAATACATAACAATTGCCAGATAAAGCTTTCCATGGCTCTCATCACTGAAATGTAATAGTACCCCACCTACCGCCACTACTAAATGTGAAATTTATTTAAAAAATATCAGAAGCCATACAAATCTGAAACATACCAGTGTTGACACCATTAAAAAATCAAAATACTTGTACACGCAGATCGAAATGGTTATATATAATTCATTCAATTTTATCATCAGCAAATAATTAAAAATTGCGACTGGTTACCTTGTTGGGCTGGTTCCTTAAGCACTTGCTTAGTATGCTTAAGGGGTAATCTGGCAATGTACATACCACATTCAAATGAATACAAAAAAGTATATTTTAAGACATACTCATTAATAATTTGACTTTTTATGTCCATGTTGGCCTGAATATTTTAGTTTTAGTGCTTTGTATTCTCTCTAACGACTGTGCAGTTATTGCAAGTTCTGTCTGGTCACCTGCAAGCCAATCTAAGTAGGGACCAAGGTTAAATACACCACACACAAAAAATGGGAATTACAGTAACAGTTGTTCATCTCAACTGTACAAACGGCAGGAGGTATCACCTCTGGGTCATCTTGTGGGTGTATGAGTGGAAACGTTACAATCATCAGGATTTGCTATTAGTTTTGATTAACTGTTACCGTTAGGTAATATGTGTTTATTGGATGCATTTCTTTTGTCGGATGATTCGTCGTCTCTTGCTTGCATAGATTTTCATTTTAACACTTCCCTGTAACTCCAGAAAGTCTTACGGCGAGATATTCGCATGATTTTGGCGTAGGAATACGGAAAGTATGTCCGCCTACATGTATATTATACAGTACTTAAAATATTTATGCACAAAATTTGCCTTTTGAAACCACTGTCAAATTATATTAGTCAATGTACTAATGTGACTAGCTTTACTTTAATGGTATATATACGTGTTTGAATTTCTTCGTTTCTCCCGCCAAGGGCCCCATTTTTTAGTCACTGCAAAGCGTTTAATAAAGGCCTACGTGTGCTGTCTTGCCACTGCTGCAGATCCTGTCAACATGCTCAGTGTCTACGCTCCCACCCTCACGTCATAAGAAGACACAAATGATCAGTTTTGTGGGCAGCTGGAGGAACAGATAAACGGATGACCTAAATATGAGCCACTATTCCTCCTCTTCGACTTTAAGGTCAGAGTAGGTGTTGACCACGAGTCATGGCCTATTTGTGCCGGACATCATGGCACTGGAAAGACCAAAGTAAATCGACAGAGACTGCTGAAGCTACTATGACCTGTGCGTTACAAACACCTTCTTTATGTTTGCGCCACAACACAAAGTGTCATGGAAATATACCAGGTCTCAATGCTGGCACCAGCTCGACATGGTCATCACCAGGCGCTCTGCCGTGAACAGCATCCTCTCAAGCAGAAGCTTCCACAGTGCAGACTCCAACTCCCACCACGCCCTCGTGATCAGCAGGATGCGCCTACAGCCACACACACCACACCACTCAAAACCAAAAGGTAGCCCTCGCATCAACACTGCGCAGAAATCGGTCTAATCCAATGTGGAGGAGTATGTGTCCGCCCTGGACCAGGCTCTCCAGAACCTGCCAGAGCACGATGTCACAGCCACGTGCAACGCCATGAAAGGACCCATCTACAGCACATCCATGTCCACGTTTGGCAAGAAGGAACGGCCCAGTAAGGACTGGTTCAACGCACATCTTTCAAAGATGGAATAAATAATCGAATTCAAACGAAAGACCTTCATAGCTTACAAATATTCCCGAATGAACGGACTCTTGCTACCCGCAGACGTGCCCGAAGCATCATCCAACGCATTGCTAGACAGTGGAAGAAAGAGAACTGGCATCAACTGTGTGAAGGAATCCAGCGCAGTGCCGAGTCTGGAAACATCCAAGGTATGTACAGTGGCATCCAGAAGGCTCTAGGCTTTACAGTGAAAGGGCTCGCTCCCCTGAAATCTCAGTGCGGCTTCAGAGAAGGAAGATCGACAACAAACATGATATTCTCCCTCCTACAACTCCATGAAAAGAGCAGAAAGCAAGGTCAGCCACTCATCATGATGTTCATCGACCTCACTATGGCCATCGACCTGGTCAGCAGGAAGGGCTTATTTGAACTTCTCAGTAAGATCGGATGTCCCTTAAAACTACACAGCATTATAATATAGTTCCATGCCGATATGAAGGAAACAGTCTTGTACTTGGATCCTCCGCAGACTCCTTCCCCATCAACAGCGGCATGAAGCAAGGCTGCGTGCTGACGACGACCCTTTTCGGGATCTTCTTCTCCCTGCTCTTTTCATACGCCTTTGACTCGTCCACTGATGGCGTATATCTGAACACCAGGTTCGACGGAAGGCTTTTCAACCTAGCATGACTAGGCTCGAAGACCAACGTGAAGTCGGTGCTCATCAGGGATATGCTTTATGCGGATGGCGCGGTTCTTGTGATCCAATCCGAAGTTGCCCTCCAGAGAATGGGAGACCGTTTCGCTGATGCCTGTAAGCAGTTCGGGCTCACCATCAGTCTGAACAAGACAAACGTCAGCGTGCAAAATGCTACCACTGCCCCTTCCATTAAAATTGACGGTATTACCCTGGAAGCGATCAACAACTTTACTTACCTGGGATCAAGCAACAGCAACACTCTCTCACTCGATGTGGAGCTGGACAGAAGGCTTGGAAAGGCAACATCATCATGACAGGACTAAAAAGATGGTGTGGGAAAACAACGCGCAGACAGAGCACATCAAGATCCGACTTGCGTTCTCTGCCCCCTCCTATATGGAAGTGAGATCTGGATCACCTATATGAGGAAAGAGTGTCGGCTCAACTCCTTCCATATGTGGTGCCTAAGACACATCCTGAAAATTAGCTGGCAAGACCGCGACCCACACAGCGAGATCTTGTAGCGTGCGAGTATCCTCAGCATGTACGCCCTGCTGAGCAAATGCGCCTTCGATGGCTGGATACGTCTGACGCATGGATGAAGGGAGGCTGCCAGAGGACATCCTATATGGACAGCTGGCCACTGACACCAGAAGAGTTGACCTCCAACAATCCGTTTCAGGGATGTGTGTAAGAGGGTGATGAAGGCATGGAACATTTAATCCGACGGCTGGGAAGTACAGGCCGAGGACCAAGGCAACTGGAACAGACGGTCCGTAAGTGCGTATCAGTCGCTGATGTGAGGAGAGGACAGCTGGCGGCAGAGAAACGTGAGAGAAAGAAGACTTGCCAGTACGTCAGCACCAGTTGCAACAGGGACTGACACTGGCGCATAGGCCTACATAGCGACAGCAGACATTACTAAAACCCAAGTGACAGACGACACTTCAAGGGCGCTATTCCCATGGTCTCTCGAGACTGAACCGCCAACGATGCAATGCATAACGTGTGCATAGAAGGATAGATAGAGAATATTCATAGAGTGGTCCTAGTTACTTTAAACGATGAAAATTAAAGTAGAACAATACTTTTGACTCGTTTTTCATCCAAGTTTATCTGCAAACATGTTCCCAAAAATTCCTTGGTGTTTGTATTCAATCTATAAATCCCCGAATCTTACACGATGTATATCATCATCTTTGCAGAATATAAGTGCTGGTAAATAGCATTTGCAAAACGAATAATAAAATGATAATGTTGCCATCTGTTCACTATAGATATATGTTCTTTACAAACGTGTATATCCTCTCATTTCACAGACAACTGTATGCAGTCAGTGTAGACCTAATGCAGTATTCCCAGGCTGATTTAATAATAGACGCAAAAGGACAAGAGAGTACAATACATATTGTCTGTTTCTTTCCTGTATTCTCCAATGATATTACTTCTAAAAAATATTACACATTTTTCAGAAGTTTATTAAAAGTGCTGAGCCAATAATGTTTTATTTATTATCACTGTCCATAATATATCTTTATGGATGAATACATAGTTTTCAAATAGATTATAGTTTGACTATAGGCTACCTCAAGGGGAGTAAAAGACAAGTTTTCTTCTTCTAAAGATAGAAACACATGTGTGTGTGTGTGTGTGTGTGTGTGTGTGTGTGTGTGTGTGTGTGTGTGTGTGTTACAGCCATGGATATATAGGAATAAAATTACATAAATACATAAAGAACACTTGTCTTTGCCAGTGAAGGTAATAGACCCATCAATTCAGCGAAGAAGCTAATTTACAGACCCCTCTTAACGCCTCCTTTACAATCATATTCAATAACATCAAACAATCATTTAAATAATTCAATAATATTAAACATCATTCAATAATATTATTCAATATTTTATTGAAGAACATATTTCTGGATTCTATGATTAAGTACCCTTTTTGACAACGTATTTTAGACAGAGTTTTCAGTTGACGTATAATTTCGATATTGTATATTTGTTACGATGGACCATTTTGGAATAGTTTTAGAAACCAAACGTTTTCATAGAGTTGTATAACCCCTAAATATACTATAAATGCATATTGAAAATTCGAAACTGAGAGAATAGCTCATGGTAAAGCATTATTTATGAGATGTCAATGGAGAAAATGACTACTTTTCTTGACTTTTTCGATAGTGTTTTGACACCCTGTAACCATGGCAACGGACACGTGAACACAAAACTGATGTCAGAAATAAATGTTAAAGACTCATATTTACAGTATACAGCATAAAAGGACATTTGGAGACGGGGCAGAAAATGAACCTTATTCAATAAAGCATGTGTAAAATTAGTTTTCTATTTAATTATTTTGGCGAATGTCTTTAACAGAGAGATCAAGTTGGCTAGTGGCCCATTAGCCCATTGCTTGTGAGTTTTGATGAGGACACATTAACAATTGCAGCCGTAAACCCTCGGGCTATTAGCATTTTCAGAAGTTATTATTATATGCTGGCCAGTGATAAATTAAAGCCCCCATCAGTACCATCAATTGCAAGGAGTTGTTGGTATGCATTCAATGATTTACATAAGATATTTGCAATTAAAATGAATTTTCAATTCAATAGTATGTATAATTCAAATACAAAGCAAGACAATAAGAGAGTAGCCTCTACAAAGTTTCACAAGAAAACTGAGCAGAGTGCACTGAATACAAGCATTATAACAAATGAGCGACTGGCCACTTAAATGTAACAATAAAAGACTGACTTAAAATAATTGAATATAAACAATCATAACACATGTTCACATTTTAATTCACTTCACATGTTATTTCAATTACATAAAGAATTCCTTACAAGTGTTTCATGTGAATACTTTGTGCTTGTGCTCAGTATCCTTCATTTTTACACCTAGTGGTTACGTTCGATATCATCAATTGGCATACATAGTGGTTATGGTCGATATCTGCATATGTTTACGTATTTGTTATGGTTGATATATTCATTTGTATACATGGAAACAGCTGATATCTTCGTTGTCTACATAGTTATGGTCGACATCTTCAATTGTATACATAGAGATTATGGTCGATACTCTTCATTAGTATACTTAGTGCATATGGTTGATTTGTACACATAATGTATTCACAGTGGTTACAGCCAACATGCTTCGTTTATAAACGTCATTGTTTTTTAAAATAAACACAAATGAAAACCACAGCACATCTGGAAGTCAGCATTGACAGTGTGGCAAAGTTATGGTTCCACACATTACATCAAATAATCAGCTACCTAATATCTTTATTGCATGTTTGTTTACACAGTTTATATGTTGTGAGCGTTGGTTAGTTTATGTGACTTAACATACGTTGTCTGATACATTGCGTGGCTTGTTTAATAATTCCGGGATATATTTCTTAATGATTTTTGACCCATTGTCACAACTTTCTATCTCTACATCACTTTGGTCAGGGTATGATCTAGGTGATCATATTACATTTTGTTTTGTTGTTTAAACAAAAGTACTCAGTGGGTTTTCCAGTTCCATTTGTAAAGGAAAAAGTAAAGCAAATTAATGGCATAATTGTTTCAAACAATTTAATAACAAAGGTTAATACAATTAAAATAAAAATGTGAAGAACTCTTGTAATTTACAGATTTACAGGATATGGTCGGATTATCAATGTATGGCAGAAGCTGACCATGATTGATAATGTGTGAGCTATTCAAATGTTAGTTGTTTTTCCAAGCTGACCTCTTGTGAAAACTGAACCATTGCTTATTGTAGGAAGGAGGGCAACTGCAAAAATAAGTACATGTAGGTTTGCTGACAGGATCACTGGCTTTTTACAAAATACACACTGTATATAACGTAAATGTGTTTATTCTAAGATTTGTATTAGTGTATATGTGATATAAATCTAATCTGACCAGTGTCAGACTGTTGTAGAGAGTTCTTCTGTAACTTCGTAAAAAGGTGGAATAACCTTATTATGATGATAAATTGTTTTTTTTTTTTGCTGACAGGCCATTAGACTCTACAAACATATGCCTGTCATTATGTATGAGTTTCTAATTTGAGAGCTATGGTACATGCATGTTCGGTTATATAATCATTCTGTTATTCAGGAAATATGATACCCTATCATCAGTAAAACCTACAGTGAGCCTTGTCAATACAATTTTAATATTTAAGTCTCCTATTAGTGTATAAAATCATGGAGCGAATTTTAAAAATATTTTCCTTACTGAGCAGGTATCCATTATATAGAGGTGTATATTATGCTTTATCATTTAACATGTATTTTTTATTGTAGTTATATAGTTGGCCTTATCATAAAGCAGGTATCGATTCTATAGAGATGTATATTAAGCCAAGTGCGAGATCAATGTGTCAGTGTCTAATTCACAAACTGACCAGAAAGACTTTAACGTAAACATATGATTTGTGGTGGATGTATTTATACCAAATCTTCTCAACTGAGGTGTTTACTGCTATGATATATCCATAGTTTCTTTAGATTATGCCAGGAAAAGCTAGGTTATAGTTCAGGGCATTGTTTATCAGGCAGATTATTGTTCTGTAAAGATGCTGAGTGCCAAAGTTTGATCCATATTTTTTAGGTTCTTAAGCACTTTCATTCAGGTGTTCGAGAAAGTTTTAAAGCACTCGTTAGAAACAAATTTGTGATTATTAGTGAGGTCATTTTATTTAAATCTACAAAGTTTAATCTTGTGACGAATCTTAACATGGAAAAATACGGGGATGTGTTATTACTTTGAGCAACAATTGATGATTGGTCCTCATGACGGTATCCATGAATAATTCTGAAGGTCATCCGTTAATTAGTTCAAACTACTATTGCTGTGGAAAGGTTGGTGATTTGATGGTATTAGCTAATTACTTGAACATACTGTTGCTATATAAATATGAGTGGATGGTTGGTTTTATCAGCTAATTTATACAAATTACCATTGGTATACAAAGGCGATGGGTGGATGATTGGAATCAATACCAGTGATGCAATAAATGGTTACATGTGTATTTGTTTAGTTCCTTCAAACTGTTGATGTTAAACCCTATGTTATTGTTAGAATGGAAACTTCATATAGGTCAATACAAGCATTATTGGATTTTGGATTGAAACTGGTATGCAATAGACTCTGTGAAACTAAACATCTACTGCATTAAACCAGTCTGATATAGACTTTGTGAAACTACTGATAAACATCTGCTAAGCTTAACTGGTATGCTTTGGGAATGATTTGGCAAAATTTACACATCAATAAAATCCCAATCATGATCATTTAATCCTATATACAATTGCATTTATATAAAAAATATGTAAGTTCATTGTGTTTATTATTAAATGACAACAATATACATTTTTTCCATTAAACCAGAAAGTGTTGCATTATCAGCTTATACCTTTGTCTGACATGACGTTGTGTCATTAAGTGCAATTTCATTGTATTTCATTATCTATGTATGTAATATGGCAAAAATACAAGATGTAGTTGAATTGACCTAAAAAAACAATAGTCATGTGATTTTAATTTTTTTCTTTCTTTCAGGCACTAATCATTGAGACCTTTAGAAAAGTATTGGAACCAACCACATAGAGTGATGATAATAATGAACTTTTGCCTTTGAATGCAGCCTTTGAACTCTTGCAGACTGGTTGTTTTACAGTCCTTGCATTTATATTCATTACATTACTCGAAATGTGCCTCAGACACTTTTTGGTTTCTATTGCAGTTTATTGAGGCAATATCATAGATGTTTGAAAACATAATGTATTGCTTACCCTTCTTTTTCGAGTAATGAATCTAACGTTTTTATCTACAATGATAAAATGCTCATTAGTATTCCCAACATCACATGCATTTCACTTAGGTGTAGGAGATTTTATCATGAAAAGCTGATAAGATGAAAATTTATATATACTTGTGTGTAAATCGAGTCCAACAGTAAACAACATAGACCCTAATATGGCATTGTATAATACTGACTGCTCCTAACAATCTGCATAAACCCAGACCTGCTGCACATTTTATGACGGCATATATCGGTCTGTGCAATTTGCATTCGGACTTGTATGTATGTATTGTATGCATACTTATAGAAAGATGTGAATAAATTTCAGATAATACTTTCTTTAAATTCCAACACTAGAAGATTTAGAACAATCCCTTAAACCTATATAGTGCTTATTTACAATTATTTTAACACGGCCGAACATTTCAGTGTTGCAGTTACCAACAATCAAAATTGAAACCTCAGACAATATGGAAATAGAGCATTCACAAGTTCATGTTCTGGTGACCTGTGTAATTTCTGGTCCACTTATTCTTAGTAGAGTATCATATAAAACATTGCAGTTTTGTGTTAAGAATAGTTGTCAGTAGTGTTAGTTGCTTCTAAACGATGTAACTAACTGAGTAATTTATCACAATAGTTTTAAAATGGGGGTGTGTGACAATATATTCTTTGATATTCGCTATCAATAAAAATGTTATCTTGATCACATAAACCAGTACCACATATACAATACAGCAAGTCAGATTAATACATGTACATATCGTTTTTAAATTGCAGAGTTTCAGAAACTTTTTATTTCATAATCTACGATTAGTGATGATAAAATGAAGAACTTGTGATATTTATTGCCATCTGTTTTACCTCTTGAGTACCTAATATATTTTTTTATATTGTTTTCATTAGAGCAAATCCTAAAGGTTCATGTAAGTCATTGCAACATTTCCTTTGTGTTCATGTAACTGTAATGATAAGCTTTTAAATAGAAACCTTGAACTCTGTATATTTATATTGGCATTATCTATTTTATTATTAAATTAAAAGCATTCCTATTATGTCCATATATATATATATATATATATACATATATATATATATATATATATATATATATATATATATATATATATATATATATATATATATATATATATATATATATATATATAAAGATGTGTGTTTGTGGAATTAAAAGTGTATGGATACTTCAGCATTTCATGTACATCTTTTCATTCAGATTCAGAAATATTTCATACTACATTTTTAGAATTGTCCTGTAGTCTAAATGTATTTTTTTCTTACTTCGAGATCTACCAATTAAATTCTTTAGACTTCAAGACAACATCATCCAATTACATTATGCTATGATTGTATGTCTGCATTAAAAAAAATCAATCAATCTGATTAAAATCAATCAATCTTTGTATATGAATATGTAAAAGAGGTAAAGGTCAAATGCAGCACATTGGATATTTCCATGTGCACATTACATAATTCTATTGTGTCAGTTGCTTCTCTGTTGACAATTATAAGCAGTACTTCAAACGTTACAAATAGCTAGCAGATGTCCGATAAAACAACCCCACAAATTAGTGTTGATACTGATAGACGCTGTTGTGGATCTGATGTCACCAGTTCATTAAAATATGCAATTTTGCTTCATGCAGATCATTCCGGAGCAAACCTGCGTACACCTTAGACACATACCGGTAACTGGGAACAGCCATATCAAGCGCAAAAATCAAAATGGCCACAGGACAGATGGTTGTGCTATTCCAGGTGGATTTACAAGACACTAAACATATGATTTGCTCAGGAAATATAATATACATGCCAACAAAAGAAACCTTCAGCCGACGGTAGCTGCACAGCCACGATAAATACCGGTAGGTGTATAAAATATACATCAATGTGTGCAGTCAAATGTGCTGCAGATAATTGCAGCTTTTAATGAATAGGTGATATCAGCCCCTCACCCGAAAATCAATATCATCACGGGTCAAGGGCTGTTTTATCGGACTAGCCCATTAGGACTGCATAAATGAAGAGTTAGCTAATGTGTCACAGTATGATACAGGTTATTACTTTAATGAAGAGTCAGCCAATTTGTCACATTATGATATAGGTTATCATTTTAATGAAGAGGCAGCCAATTTGTCACATTATGATACAGTATATTACTTCAATGAAGAGTCAGCCAATTTGTCACATTATGATACAGGTTATTACTTTAATGAAGAGGCAACCAGTCTGTCACATTATGATATAGGTTATTACTTTAATGAAGAGTCAGCCAATTTGTCACATTATGATAAAGGTTATTACTTTAATGAAAAGGCAGCCAATTTGTCACATAATAATACAGGTTGTTACTTCAATGAAGAGTCAGCTGATTTTTCACATTATGATACAGGTTATTACTGTAATGAAGAGGCAGCCAATTTGTCACGTTATGATAATGGTTATTACTTTAATGAAGAGTTAGCCAAGTTGTCACATTAGGATACGTGTTATTACTTTAATGAAGAACTAACCAATTTGTCACATTATGATTTATGTTATTACTTTAATGAATAACTAGCCAATGTGTCACATTATGCTACATGTTATTACTTTAATGAAAAACTAGCCAATTTGTCACAATATGATACAGGTTATTCATTTAATGAAGAGTCAGCCAATTTTTCACATTATGATACAGGTTATTACTTTAAAAAAGAGGAAGTCAATTTGTCACAGTATGATAAATGTTATTACTTTAATGAAGAGGCAGCTAATTTGTCACATAATGATACAGGTTGTTACTTTAATGAAGAGTCAGCCAAGCTGTTACATTAGGATACGTGTTATTACTTTAATGAAGAACTAGCCAATTTGTCACATTAGGATACACGTTATTACTTTAATGAAGAACTAGCCAATTTGTCACATTATGATAAAACTTATTGCTTTAATGAAGAGTCAGCCACTCTGTCACATTATGATACATGTTAAAACTTTAATGAAGAACTAGCCAATTTGTCACATTATGATACAGGTTATTACATTAATGAAGAGAGAGCCAGTTTGTCACATTATGATACATGTTATTACTTCAATTAAGAACTAGCCAATTTGTCACATAATGGTAAAGGTTATTACTTCAATGAAGAGTCAGCTGATTTGTCACATTATGATACAGTTTATTACTTTAATGAAGAGTCGGCCAATATGACACATTTTGATACAGGTTATTACTTTAATGAAGAAACAGCCAATTTGTCACATTATGATACAGGTTATTACTTTAATGAAGAGTCAGCCAAGTTGTTACATTAGGATACGTGTTATTACTTTAATGAAGAACTAGCCAATTTGTTAAATTAGGATGCACGTTATTACTTTAATGAAGAACTAGCCAATTTGTCACATTATGATGCAGGTTATTACTGTAATGAAAAGGCAGCCAATTTGTCACATTATGATAGAGGTTATTACTTTAATGAAGAATCAGCCAAGTTGTCACATTATGATACAGGTTATTACTTTAATGAAGAACTAGCCAGTTTGTCACATTTATGATACACGTTATTACTTTAGTGAAGAGTCAGCCAGTTTGTCACATTTATGATACAGGTTATTACTTTAGTGAAGAGTTAGCCAATTTGATACACTATAATACTTATCTTCATTGTAGTGAAGGACTAGCCAATTTGTCACATTATGATACAGGTTATTAGGGGCCGTCCACTTAGTACGTAAGCATGGAGAGGGGAGGGTCTACTGATAATATACGTACGCATAGGAAACGGGGGGCGGTGAGACCTCAATAATAATTTGTCTAATACGTAACCTGTTCGACCGAGTTCAGTCAGCCTTTGAATTGTAGTGGACACTATAAAAAAATTTTAAAGTTACGCATCTTATTTCCTTGATTCAGCCAGACATTAAATGTCGGTGGACTATCTGTTTTATTAAAAACGTTAATATTATTAATCAATGATCGTTTCTGCGTGGATTAAATATAGGCCGTTCAATACAATTCTGGGGGTGGGGGAGTGCATCAAGCGTACATACGCAGGAGGGGGTGTAAAAAAGTATGCATGTGTCTTGGGGAGGGAGAGAGGTCAAACTTTGCCAGATTTTTGCGTACGTACTAAATGGATGACCCCTTATTTTAATGACGGACTAGCCAATTTCTTAATTAAGATACAGATTATTACTTCAACAAAATTGTAGAAATTACTGTGCAGTAAATACTTGCATTTGGTTTCATTCTTCTCAGTATGGGATGATATTATTAAATTGTTTTCATTGTAGGACAACATAGTATAAACACAAAATTGAATATATTATTTTGATATCCATATATATTTTGTTGTTCTCATGCAATGCTGAGATTAATTACAAGAGTTTACTTCATTTTTATAATCAATAATTGTATAAACATCAACAGTTTCATTCATCATGACAAGAGTGTCATTACCCAACATCGACAGTTTTATTCATCAAACAAGAGTTTCATTTGGTGAAATCTTTGATATGATTTATCCCCACATTAACAGTTTAATATATATTGACCAGAACTTTTTGTAGGTGAGGACCATGATATGAATGAAGTGACATCAACAATTTCTATGTTCTTCACAATAGTTTTATAGAACATGGTAAGAACCATGATGATTTAACCCATAACACCTGAAAACTATGTAACACAGCACCCTAAATTTGAAGTTAATATCACTACTTTCAAAGAAGTTACTACCATTGTATTCACTGTTGTTGTTGTTGTTGTGGGGTTTAACGCCATTTTTCAGCACACGACATGCTTTACATGGCAGCCAGTATTAATGGTGGAGGAAGAACCCGAGAAAACCCCGGGAAGAACCACCGACCCACGAGAAGCTACTGGCAAGCTTTCTCACATAACCACGTTGACCGAATCCTAGACTCGAACCCACGTAGACAGAGGTGAGATGGCAGTGATCCGTAACACAGAGCGCTTTAGACCACTCGGCCACTTGGGGACCCTGTATTAACTGAATCTTTGGCTTAGCCGTTAAGACAATAACATTGGCTTATGTATATTTAGCTAATGGGTCACATTCAGAAACTATGACAGTTTAATGGTAAGGTCGACTAGAGTATATTTAGCTAATCAAAATTCAGAAATTTTGGTAATGTAATAGTCCATTCGAGATAAAGGGAAGGGCAATAGATAGAAAGGCAGACATGGATTAGGAAAAATTATATTTTTGTTCTGACTTGAATGCTTTGTAAACAATCTACCAAATATAAACAACAGAGAAACTTGTGTGTATACATGCCATATTTATTCAAAATGTGATCACAAAAATAAAGAAATTAAATCACACACAAATATAAGTATACAAGACTTGTAACAGATTACCCTATTTTAAATCTGGATTGCTCTAAATCTATTAGGCACCAGTTCTACTTAAAATCATAAGTTTTGTCTACAAACATTGAGTGATATTTCTTATTAATGGGCTGGTCTGCGTTTCATGAATTTGGACACAGGATGGAGAAAGTCAGAGGAACGTTTTGTTTTAATTTCAAGAAGAACAAAAAACAATACATGTCCAACCGATACACACTGAATGGTTGTTGGTGAAAGCAGACCAGTATGAGTGGATGAGAAGAAAAGGCCAACCTACAAATACATGTATTTTCACGTCCTTGATGTGTGATCAAATTCAGTTACTTTCCTTGAAATAGGTAACACCATCAAGATTCTTGTGTTCCTGCTTTAGTTTTTCTTTCCTTACCAATAAAATGTTTACAAATAAATAATATCCTTCCCTGCTTTAGTTATTAATTCGTTGCCAACACTATCTGTACCATAAAATAATATCCTTCCCTACTTACCAACACAATCTATATCAATAAATATCTTCCCTGCTTTAATCCGTACTTACCAACACAATCAATACAAACAAATACCCTTCCCTGCTTTATTCCTTACATACCAAAACAATATATACAAATAAATAATATCCTTCCCTGCTTAATTTATTTCTTGCACAATCTGTATACTTCAATATCAGTTTTTGCTGACAAGTCTTAAAGCATTTTACCATTTGACTTTTTATTAAAACTGTAAATATAACCTACAGTTGCATGAGATTATAATGATTCATATGGTGCAGCCTTTCTAAAAAAATACATTTAAATGAGCGACAAAAAGCAACATCAGAGTACCCTAAATTTTAAAAAGAGAAAAACTAAAGAACAATGATGTAATTGTGCCTTTCGTTTCAAATCAGGGGCCCTGAGTGGCCGAGTGGTCTAAAGCGCCCTTTGTCACGGATCAGTGCCATCTCACCTCTGTGTAAGTTTCGAGTCTCGGGCTCGGCCAATGTGGATATGTGAGAAAGCTTGCCAGTAGCTTCTCATGGGTTGGTGGTTCTTCCTGGGGTTTTCCCGGTTTCTTCCACCACCATTAATAATGGCCGCCATGTAAAACCTATCTTGTGCTGAAAAATGGCGTTAAGCCCTATAACAACAATAACATTTCAAACCAAGCACAAAATAACAATAATGTAATTGTTCCCTGGATTATAAATACATTCTGAGAACAGTTCACTATTCTGCTGACAGTGTAACTTAATGATAAAATTAGATGCATTCTGAATAATAACAACTGGTATTTCCTGTGATGAGTGAAAGACACCTGAAATCAATGAACTCAATAAAGCTAGTTTCACTATACTGTTGACAGTATGATTTAATAAATATAATGAGAACAATTAGAATAGTATAATGTACTTTGACTTTGAATCTATCAAAATAATGTTACAATTTTCTTAGCTCCAAACTCAATCTTCAGCTCAAAACATGGGTCCATTTATTGTAAGGTCAGTTCATTTTAGTGTACTTAAGGAAGCAAACAGTTTTTAAAATATACAAAATTTACAATTCTAACTGCACCATTAATAAGGATAAAGGGCTCTGAATATGACAGTGTTCAAAACAAAGCACAGTTTGAAGCACAAATTTTCTTAACATGCTGTACATGGCTTGTCCATTCGACAATCACTAAGCAAACACTGTAGAAAGCATCATTATGAAATTATGAATCATACATGTTGGTACCTCCTAAGTTCTCTGGCAAACAATTATGCTTTTCAACACACTGTACAAATCATTATAAATTGTACATTGTCCCTCTAAAATGCAGTGGCAAAGGTCAACATGAATTCAGTGTTCAAAATGTTAGAAAAGCAGTTTGAACACAAATTACCTCCTCCTATCATAGATGGTTGGCCCATTACATATTCACTTAGGATTGTATAATTCCTATTATTACATATCAAATTATATATAGTTTACACCTCCCATGTTAACTGGCAGACATTGACCTGCATCACACTTTATTAATTATGATTTGTTACTTGAGGAACACAGCCACCCACCCAAACCCAATTCACCAACAGTCAATTTATTTTAATAAGATTTTCAAGTTACTCTGACAGATTCACCACAGGATCTAAAATTTATTAATATTTAACCACAAAATGTTATACTTTGATCCCAATTGAATAGGCCTCTTCCATAGTTTAACTGCATGCCCTCCACAATATCAGGTATAGCACTAAAGTTTTCATGAATACACCATTCTTTCTCCTTCAGTCACAGTGATAATGACCTCTAATTAGACAAGTAAAATTATCCATTTTTTGTTCCATCAGTTACATGACCATGACATTAGAACTTTAGTAATCGTAGACTAAGGGAAACACAAGTAAATGTGAAAAAAATGACTCTGGTGACAGACAAATGGTCTGTTAACAGACAGATGAATGAACCAAAGGAAATATCACTAAGTAATTGTTTCCCCTTATGACAGATATATATATATATATATATATATATATATATATATATATATATATATATATATATATATATATATATATATATATAATGTTTCAATGAAGTAAAACCAGTATGCAGATCATGCTTATAGAACCATTAGGATCCTGTTTGGAAAATCATGAAAAATCCATCAAAATGCCAAAATAAAAAATAACTACAATGGTAATGGTTTTTCCTTTAAACTGAATGTGGAATTTCAGACAGACTTTACATTATAAACTTTCAAAACATATTATTAATTTACTGAAATAAACTGTGTAATGTGCATAACTAGTTGATACAAATTCTACAACAATTTAGCCAGTATCACAAATATAAATAAATGATAAAAAAGATGACATCATGGTAAGTTCATGATACAGATTCTCTTTTGATCAAAGCAATAAAATGTAGCAGAATCAAATAAAAATGGCTATGATGTGAAAATACTTAACAAAGAATACAAAAAATACAGGTTTTGTTTGCTGTATGACCAAAGGAACTCACAAGTTATTCTCATATGTCTCTAGATGGTATAAATATACTAAGAGACTTCTGGAATGACTATGCCTATTCGAAACATTTTTGAAATGGAAAACCGAAGTCTAATAGTACATATATACCACATGGAAGTGCACTGACTTTTCCTTTTATTTAATATTAATGTTTTATTAGTCAACTAAGGATAATTAAACAGCTTCCATGCAAACAAAATTACATCATGAGATATTATTAAGAATGTTTGTTATATCACATTGCTAATTAATGATGTGGTTCAAAACAAATTAGCATATCTTTATAAAAAAGAACTAAAGACTTATCACCAGAACCATTACAAGTACAAAGCAAATTTGCATATCGTGATAAAAAGCAACAACTATAGATTTATCATCAGGTATATTAATCCTTGAACATATTATTTTTATTAATTAATGATTTGGCTGACACTACTCAAATTAGCAAATCTCAAAAGCACAATCGTAGCGAGCTATATATTGACATATTGATTGCTAATTCTATTCTTGCCTGGAAGCAAAATAATTTGAAACAAATCATCAAGATCAGAAAAAAAACAACTACAGACTGTACCACAAGTCTATAACTACTATATACACTTCAACATATAAAGATGACAACAAAAAAACAACAAGAAATTGATCACCAATCTATTACTACCTTGTACACATCAGCATATGAAGATGTCAAACAACGACTACTGCCTGATCACCGGTCTATTACTGACTAGTACAAATCAGCAAACCAAGATAAGAAACAACAACTATAGAGTGGTGACCACTCTATTACTACTTTGTATAAATCAACATATCACGATAATTAAAACAAATACTACCAAATGATTTTTAGGCCTAGTACTGTCTGCACAGCACATCATAAATAAAACCCAACTACACACTGACTGACATCTCTATTTTATGTACAAATCAACATATCACAATAAGAAGGAAATAAACAAAGACTAATTACCATCTCTGTTATTGCCTGTACACAAGTCAGAATAATAAGCAAAGAACATAAATCCACTGACAGGCAATAGGTCAAATAGACAGATTACTGTCCATACAAATCATCAGATCTTACAAGTCAAATCGCAAGGTTTGTGTGTGTGTGTGATTTAGATTTTTAACGTAGCTTTAACAATGTTTCAGTCATATCGCTACGATGTCTGCAGTGTGACAGCTTATAGTGGTGTCTAGCAGTGGGGCATCACACCACAGACATGTAGCATGATGTCCAACCCAGTCACATTATCCTAACACCAGGCCGACCAGTCTTAACACTACCTCTTAATGCTGAATGCTAGGCAAGGCAACTGTGAGTACCATTCTATAAGTCTTTGGTATGGCTTGGCCTAGGATCGAACCCATGACATCCTGCCTCTGAGGCGGATGCTCAAACCAATAGGCCACCGGAGCAGTCTTGCAAGGTTTATTACTATCTGTACAAGTTACCGGTAGTATATACTGACAAGAGAAAACAACCAAAGACAAATTGCAAGATCATTACTGTCTGTACAAATCAACATATTATGTTAATAATAAACAACAACAATAAACTAAGTGCAAGGTCTATTGCTGTTTGCACAAATCAAAATATGATGAGAATAGCTACAATAACCAAAGACAAATTGCAAGGTCTATTACTGTCTGTATACACATCAGCATACCATGTTAATAAAACACAAATACAAACTAAGTGAAAGGGCCATTGCTGTCTATACATAAATATAAATTAATTGACAGGTTTATTAATGCCTTTACAAATCAGTTTATGATTATAAGACACCAGGTTCCCTCAAAAGAATCAACACTCCAGTACCCAAAAATATTATTGAAGTATTAAAGATAAAAATAGTTCTTTTTAACTACTGAGTCTTGAAACCATCTGATATTTTTCAGCAACAAGATTTTCAAAATATATAGCGGCAGCCATCTTCGATCTACCAGTAAAAAGATTTTCAAGCTGGCTGTGATGACCACACTGGATATCTAGAAACAGCATCAATTCCATTTGGATCTAACTAAATCATACACTGAATGTGTAAATACAGTTCAATGGCAATTCCCCAGGTAGTCCAACATAAGAAAGGAGAACAAACTTGTACTAATGTATGTGCAAAATGATGGGCAAAGCTTTTCCATTAACTCTTCTGGTATATGACCAGTAGAGGTCAAAATCACTAATGGTTAAGTGCAAGGTCTATTACAGCCAATAAAACTCAGAATAACTTGATATAAATAAAAAGCAACAAAAAAGCTCACACTAAACCAAAATTATAAAAAATGACTAATTCTAAGGTCAATTACTGTCTGTATAAATCAGAATATGATGAAAATAATTTTGTTAAAATATAGCCATATTGCCAGGTTCATTACTGCTGGTACAAACCTGTATAATGACCAAGAACATATAACTAGGAAAACAGAGGTAAAATAGACATGTCCATTATAGCCGGTACAAATCAGCATATCACCAAAACAAAAAGTAATCAACAGAATTGCCAGGTCAATTACTGCTTGTACAAAACCGTATTATGAAATGAACATATATATCTTGGCAGAAGCTGTCAAAGGGATTGCTTACAAAGTGGATGTCTATCATTGATAGCTTTGTGAAATATTATGAATAATCAGATAATATGAAAACAATATTTACAAATGTACAGGAATGATTAAGCTATTGGTAAATAACTACAAAAACACAAAAAAAACAGAAATTATGTTTCTAAAACACATATGTTCCCACTGCTTTAATGAACGTAGACTTCTCTGCAGGCCAAATAGACCCACATCCCCAAAACTTAAAATGTTGTAATTTCTTAAAAATAGATAAAATTTCTAATGGCCATTTACAGCTACGTTTCAAAATTTATTTGCTTCCTGTGGCATTTTTGTTTTAAAATTAAACTGTGCTAACAATTTTGGGGTTTAAAAAACTGAAAATGTCTTGATCTAGAAAGATTAAGAGATTATACAATTTGAAGAAATGCTGTAGTGGCATGAAATTATAACAATGTCATCTACATTTAAACAGAAATGCTACCTCAAGTGTTTATTGCTTACCTGTAACAATGTGAACAATGTTTTCTTAAAACGTCCAACTCCAATCAGTTAATAAAACATGTAAACAATTTGATAAATTCTTTTCCTAACCTAAAAATCTATTCTGTTCATCCACATAAAAATACCAATATGCCTACCAAATTTTCACTTGCTTACATCAAGCAGTATTTGCTTCATTGTTCAACAAAGTCTGATCAGAAATCCAAAATGGTGCATACTTCAGAAACACATTTAAAAATTGCTATAACTGTCAAAGCCCAGTCAGGTCAACCACATTTTAACACAGATATGTCAACCCAAATATTGTTTGTCTTAACATCAAATTCTGTTTGACTTAATCATGGTAACAAGGTTAAAACAAAACATAATGCAAAATTTTCTTTAAAGGTCTCACAATCTATTCAATACATCAGCATCTATTTTACAATGTGTGAACTTTCCAGACTTAAAATGTTTTATGTGCTATCACACTAAAATCGATACAGGACAGATGGATAGCAGCAAGCCATCTTTTGTCATTGCATTGGCATCATAAAATTGCATCAAGTTTGCACATGGTTGAAGGTGGGGTACCTCATCGCTTGTAATTACTGTAACCTCTCTTTCATAAACATCAAGATCCATGACATGAAAAATTTACCTGAGATCCCTAATGATGCATTTTAAACCTAGCTCTAACAAGGCCACATTGTTGCTGTAAAGACAATCTTAAACACAGGCTTGATATGTCATGTGCTGTAAACACCTTTCAACCAAGTTTGCTCAGAATTGGCTTGGTCATTTAGAAAACTCACATGTACGCTTAACCAGCTTAATCAAAACCAATTTAGTCATGTTGTGTTAAAATTTGCATGTATTTAGTTTCATACCTTTGCAATTTATTTTTTGCTTGTGATGTCAACTGATGTTAGAATCGAGGAATGACCCTGTAATGTCAAGGATCATAAATACGAATACTGTTAGCACATTTATGGCATGAATGAACATCATCACCCCTCTTTTCACTGTTCGGGTAGTACAATCTGTAAATTATATCATTCAGTAAAATAACAATGAAAATCACCTTGTCAAAATAAAAGTTCAATATTAATAATTATAAATGGTGTTGTTCAAGTTAGGGAAAAAAGCACAATCCATCCTGCAAGGAAAAGGAAAGGAAGAAAATCTTGAGCTGATCTAGATTCTCTGAAAGGATCTTAATAAAACTGCATTCTATGAAACGCTCCTCTGTTACAAATCTGCAATCCTTCCACCCTCCAAGTTGTGAATTCTCTGTCTGTCTGTCTGTCTCTCTCTCTATATATAGCCCTGTAGTGGGGGGTAAACTAATTTTAAATTATGTAATACCTACCTGACACTATTGTAACGTTTTACCTATCAGTAATGTAAAAATGTTGCCCAAGCATTATGCTCCATCCTCCTGTTCTAGAAATTCTTATATGTGCATAAAATCAGCCTGAACTATGTGATCAGCCCATGTGCACTAGTGCATCCTTATTCTTTTATGGACATTTTGCTAATGAAGGACGTCAGAGTGGGATGGGAGGAGGGCATCCGATTGCGACATTTCATCATTAAAATTAATTTTACTCTCCCCAAAATCCAATATCGGCAATAATTTACATGTCATTATTGTTAGGCTACATTTGTCAGCAACTAGGGTGACTGACGGATTGTAAAGGCTATGAAACAATTACACAAATAGTAGCTCAGACAATTAGTTTCTATTACGGTATACAGCAGCAGTCTGGATCACTATCTGCAAATGACAATGGACCCAGAGACAAACATACCTTGGGTTTGATTTACTAATGACTGAAGATAAAAAGATGAGAAGATAGTGTGATACCGTCAAATGCAGCCTTCATAATACCATACAAAGACAAGTGACGAAGCCTTCTTCCTTTAGTAAGTGTCCAGCCATGCAAGGAAGTCTGTCTATCCTGATCATTACAGCAAAGAAGTTACTGAGATTCAGCATCTCTATCTTGAAGTACTGATGGAAGCTGCTTTTTGCAAGAAGTGTCTGAGGTATGCCACTACCAATGTGTTTATTGAGGGGACCACGATGCAATGCCCTTTCATATGATATATACACCCTTTGAGGGTGAATAACAAAACTATTTATTTCTAAATTGTTGATGGGTAGGAAACCTCGTCATGTAAATAATATCCTTTAATATACATTTTTTCTGGCTCTAAATGACTGACCCAACCTAAATTTGATGCATCAGTATACAGATGGGACCTGCGCTCAAGAGCATGCCAAGGAACTCCCATCAGAAACATATCTTGAACTTACTGTCATTTGACCCTAGAGAAATTTTGATTTGACAGTGAATCCTTGTGGAGTTTTGAGACCACCAACTGGAGAATATGAAGCGATATAAATGGAGTCTCCCTAGGTATACAAGGCCTGTTGCAGACTTTAAGATTCCCAGATAAGAACAAAAAACCAATCTAACAATGACATCATAGTCTGTAAGGTCTATACTAGTTTCAGGATTTTGGATCTATAGTCTTGGAGAACACAAACCTTACCCAAAGAGGTAAGGAAATTTACTTCTACATAAATGAAACCAAAAAAACGAGATCTTGATCTAGATTAGGAATAAAACCGATTGAATCAGTACAGATCAACAGTGGTTCATATGGCACAATCAGGACTGTTTGTTGTTGTTGTGTAGCAGCCAGTCATCAAAATACTGTGTTAGCCGAATCCATAATATCTCAAACACAGCTATTACTTCTGTAACTCTGTTAAAGGTCCATGACATTAAGGCTTGACTTGAGGTATGGTTTGGAATCGAAATACCTCTTGACTGATAGAAAACTGGAAGTATTTTTTGGTAGAGAAAACACTAGGATGTGGAAATACACATCCGGAAGATGGATGGAAACTAATTTATTTTCTAGTAAAATATGTTACCCAATCATAATACCTTAGAAGAACTACTATTACCTCACAATCCCAGCCCTCCCAGGTTAAAATTGCTTAACTAAAGAGCTAAAAATTATCTGACCACATAGTTGGTGATCAGAGAGAGTGCTCTCCATTGGTACTGGCAAATTTCACGAATATCTCAGTTACTAATGGAGCAGAAGGCATCCTCTCTATATGATTTTAACTGCAGGGAGGCTAGGAGGGTGTATGTGTATTATGATTGGGTAAGGATTCCCGAAGAAACATATTTTACTAAACAAAAATTAATTTTTACTTCGAATACGTTACCCAATGATAATACCTTAGGAGAATAGGTAAGAGGTGGTGGAAGATACATACCCATACTCCTGAGATGCCATCTCTGGTCCCCTAAGGTGTGTGAGACAGCTTCTAGATAACCTGAGTGGAGAAGACTCCATCTGTCGGAGTGCAGTTTCAGAAAAGGAAACTTTTCCCTCTTGAAAATCCAAAAGAAGTCATTTAGATGAATATTATGAAGCTGTCACATACCTGGAAAAGTGAACTGTTGCGTCATGGCGATAGGTCATACCCGATCAAGTTGAGCCCTTAAGGACAAATGATCTCTTAGATAAAAACTGGAGAATGTTGACTCCAGTCTCCATCCCACGCATGGAGAATATCGGCTGGAGAACAGTCCAGGTCAAGTGCTATGCTTGTGGCAAGTAATAACCTTGTGAAGTGAAATGTGTAACAAATTCATCTGAGCCGGGATTATTTCTTGAGATGTAGATATGAAAGGGTCTGTGCTGATAATATCTTAATGTTCCTGTTTGGGAAGTAAAAACAGGCATGATCTCCCTTGACGCTAAGGCTCTGTCATTTTAAGATACCACTTCAAAGCGTGTATTGGATCTTGTAGGTGGTCTTGAACTGAAGTATCAAGAGTAAACAGTGATTTAATTACAAAAGTCTGGTTACCCATGAAGGGGAGCCTGTTCTTGGCAATGAAAGAGAGTACCATCATGAGTGAAACTGCCCAATCTAGTCAGAACTGCATGTAATTTGGGTCCGCTTATATGGCATGTATGTCACTGATTCTGCCTGCTACACCAAATACAGTGAGGATGCAGGTATTGTATGTAAGATGAGTCAATGATGCGCTTGAAAGTGGGGGGACTTCACAAAGTTATTGATTCATCATGTTGGAACTATAAGTAGATGGGTCCAACAAGATAAAAATTGCTGATTTTGCTGCCAAATGCCATAGCAGTCAGGCAGGACTTGTATGATAAGTGAACTAATTAAGTTCTTGAGAGCAGTTCAGTTGGTGTCTTGTTCAACCAGGTTAATATCCATGAAAAGACCATTTAGGAAAGGATCCAGTGTCACTGACCAGGAGAAATTCAAAAGAACAGAAGATCAAACAGGTATATGATTCAATGCTGATATCATCTCTTTATGATAGCACAGTGTGCTAGTGATTGTGGAACAGTAAGTTTAACTGCGATTGGTGCTAAATGTTTCTATTCGGAGAGCTTAGAAAGTCAGTTGCTGTGGTATTGATGTCTCCATTGGAATAAAATAATCTGGTGTAAACCAATGAGATTATATTCCATTGCCTTCGTAGACTGACCTGGTTGGTATTCCTTATTGGAGTAGAGTAATAAAGTGAAGAGACACTCAGATACTTTGATTCCTGTATCACATTCAGAATCCAAGGTGTTAAGACGTGTATAAATTCAGCCATTCCAGTGTAAAGGAAAATGCAATTAGCCAAGCTTATGGGTTCAGGACTGGTGAGACAAAGGTTGGGGCTGTTGGCATTCCATCTTGTCAAATGTCCATCATAAGTTGAACCCATTGATCATGAATCATAAGAAACTGATAGATCAAAAGGCTAGTATGTTTGTCCAAGTTTCTGCAAGCAGAAAAACGAGTCTGTCAATACATTAGCCAGCCTACGATATGTCAAACTTAGACCTGGATTGCTGTTGAGGACACCACTTTAGAAAATCCCAAACAAGAATACATATGTCCAGGTCTGATCATGAAGGAACATGGTCATCTTGGCTGGCATGATGTTGTCTAATTCTCGAGACTGGGATGAGGTACGGGACATTCATCCATGTATTCGGTCCATAATTATATTATGCGAGACTGTAACTAATGCATGCTGCTACTCTCCATCTCACTGTTTTCTTTACTCAAGCTATGACTGACTTCTGTCCATAATATGCAAGTCTTGCATGTAGTAAAGGAATGACAACTAGAGAATTATACATGTTGAGTGGTTGTCAGAACAGTCTTGCCTAATGTCAAAATCTGCAAGATAAAACAGAGCAGACCCTATATGCATTTAGTACAGTGAGTGTCCTGCTTTGAATTTGTAAGAAACCGGTTACCCACTATGATAAAAACCTGTAGACGGATGTACATGACCTGTACAGGTAGAAGGTTATATCCTCAGTATTAATAATTAGATGTGGAAGGTAAATAATTAATTCTAGTCACAAATTACCTGAACGCATGTAAATTGGACTGCCTGTATCGGTAGAATCACTGGAACATCGCTTATAGTACTTACATGTGCAATCTGGAAAACAAATAATCAATTCTAGTCACAGCTTACCCACAGGAAGGTTTTTTGTTGAGACAACTATACAGATAAATATCACTCAAGTGTCACTTATAGTAACATGCATAAACTGAATGCTACCGAGTAAAGCATATAAAGAAAACTAACCTGTACGTATCCGAGCAGAAAGGAAGCTGTACAGTAATATTAACAAGTTTCTATATTACACACAAATACCTGCACATAAAAAAGGAACTGAAGCACTATACAACAATATCCATTACAATACAACTGCCAGCAGGAATAGGCCCAATGACTTTCTATACATTTAATATTAATAAAGTGTCACGTATACGACCATGACGTGCTAGCAGATGGCCTAATGAAAGCAATGATGCATCAATATAAAAATATCAATTCACAAAAGAAAAGAAGGAAATACTAAATGCATTGGTATAGAAAACTTACCTAATATGTATCCGGTCATAGCAAAATTATGAAAATGTAGGCACATATAAATTAAAACTAAATTATTTTAGCGATCTTTAAATTCCTGTGATGCAATAGTAGGAACAAGATCACAGAGTAAAGTCTCAGATTCCATATGCAACCCTATGATAAGTTTTGCCTTTGTATAACAAAACTCAGTTATACCACCACCTGGGTTATACCGTGTTTGTGCTTTGTAAAAACCTACCCCTCCTCTTATGGTTAAGGAGACCTTAATCATATAAAAGGTCTTCTCTTTAGAAGACCCACTATCTTTGTTGAGGAATGTGCTGTTCCTCCCTCTCTTACTGATATGAGTGCACTCAATTCATTAGGAAGTATCCATTACCTCCTCACAAGTGCTAACAGTATTTCCCTCTTGGAAGATGCTGTCTCTTCCTCTTTTATTCTGGAAGACGCAATCAATTCCAGGCAGATTATTAACACCAAGTTATCTAGACTAACTGATTCACAGGAGAGGAAGAACAAACTTCTTTTATCTTTATATACATTTGCTATGTTCAGCAAGTCCCTGATGTTGTCAGGCCACAAACATCATGAACATTGTTCGCACAAAATACATGCTGTGTATAACCACATAGGGCTTTCTTGTGCCCACATTTAACCCACTTTGAGACATTTGTAATGAAAAATCCTGAATCAAGAAACATTTGTATGAATAACAAATGATGAAGGACAAAGATGGTTTCATTATTTTCATTGTTACTCTTTACTACTCATTTTCGAAACAAACGAATACGTTGAAGTTTATTTGTATTTCACTCACAAATTATAAAGTGAATTATATTAATGCTAAAATATCATTAGATTTCTTGTTGATACTAATGTTAGCTGCATTAATAAAAATAATATAAGAATCCATGTTCCAACATGTAAAAACTTAATGTAAACACTGATGGGATAATCTGACAACTCAATAGGAAATATACACATTTCTAAAGTTAATTTCCATACCTTTTTATACAAGGAATTTGGAGAGCAGGTAGTTTGTTTGGCAAGATGCACTAATTAAATTATCACCAGTGATTATCAAAATAATAATCTCTTTTGATAATAATGGCCTGACCGATAATTGTTTGCTTAATGAACATGAATATCAAGCCCTGAAATTTAGTGAAACCATCACTTCTAGTATCTATTTCTTTAAGCAAATATTTCCATGTGTGACTTGAGATGTTAACTGGGAAAGAAAGAGAGTGTACTTTCGTTTGCACATGAGCTGGCTACTGGGTCAATGCAAGCATACTAAGAATTTCTAGGAGAGAAGGATGGAGGCATTTTACAAGGCTGAGACGGAAAAACCTTAACAAAAGTGACAGGTAAAGTATTACCGATATCAAACTATATTGTCATAGCATCTCAAAGAAGTGTGCACTTACAAATATATTCCAAATTTTGCACTGCTCTAGAAGTTGCATCACTTATTAGTGCACAATACATCACACTCTTCATTATTAATGAAACTTCCTTCCAGATAAGGAACTAAGAAAGCTGCAAATTCTGTCTATAATAAGTCAATACTAATACTTCAGATGCAGATTCATATTGTGTGAACCAAGTGTAGTTGAGATACCTTCTTTAACCAGCAGATCATGAACATCATACAACTTACACCTATCAGCCTGTTGTAATGCAAAAGATGCACTCTCACAATGGGGATCCCAATTACCATTGTCTTTCAAATGCTGTACAACTTTTGAAATAGACTTCAATGGAAGAATAGGGGATTGTAATACAATTGGCAGATCCTCCATTGTAAGTGAGATTCCTTCTTCAACCAACAGATCACAAATATCATACATCTCCTTTACATAAGCCCACTGTAATGCAACAGATGCACTCTCACAATGGGGATTCCAATTACCTTTGTCTTTCAAATGATGTACTACTTTCATAAGTAACTGATATGACCCCAAACATCGCCCCAAATCCGTCATTTTTAATGATATTCCTTCTTGGATCAACAGATCAGAAACTTCACATTTCTGTTTATCACTGGGATATATTTTCCCGTAAGCTACTACCAATGCTAAAGATGCGTCATCAGATGAGAGATCCCAAAGATTTTCTTCTTTTAAAAGCTGTATTGCTTTGGTTATCAGTTCAATGGATCCACAACAAACAACACCAGGTAAATTCTTCATTGTCAATAAGACTCTCTCACGGATAAGAAGATTACAAACATCATCATTCTGTTTCATAATGGCCAATTCTAATGCATAAGAAGCCAACTTAGATGTAGGATCCCAAACGTTAGTTATTTTCATTAGCTCTACTAGGGTTGTGACCAATTCGTTTGATTGCCTGCCCACAGCAACAGTAACTATCATCATGGTTGGTGAGATGTTCTCCATAAGCAGTAGAAAAAAAGAGGCATACTTTCTGAAAATTAAAGCTACTTCTAAAGCTTGTGTTACAAATTCTGATGATGGATCCCAAGTGTCAGTGTCTTTCAAATGTTTTATTGTTTGTGCAATAAACTCTTTTTCTTTCAAATGCTCTTCTGGTGTTCTAGATGTTCCAAATACCACATCAAAAATATTTTTCATTTTAAATGGGACACTCTCCTTCAAAAGCAGATTGGAAATATCATACATGTGATTCACACAGGCAGTCTGCAATACCTTCAGTGCATGACAAGAATTTGCATCCCAGTTGTTGGTGTTCTTCAAATGATGTATTACTTTGGTAACAGACTCAACTGATGCTGGCAACGTAGATTTTGGGAAAATACCGATTCCTCGTTCATATATCAAATTTGGCAGATTCTCCATTGTTAACGACACCCCTTCCTGAACCAGCAAATCAAAAAGACTATAGTTCTCAAATATATAAGCATTCTGTAAATGAGTGGACATATGTTGACATTTTGGATGCCATTTATTACTGTCTTTCACATGCTCTATTGCTCTCTCTACAGATTCAACTGATATTTTAGGTCTCCATAATATTTCTCTAAGATTCGACATAGTAAATGAGGTTCCCTCATCGATCAGTACATCACAAACATCATACTTCTGTGTCCTGTATGCTTCAGTTAATGCCTCAGATGCACATAAAGACTGTGGATACCAATTCCCATCGACTTTCAATTGCTGTATTGCTTTTGGAAAAAAATCACTTGATTCACAATTTACCAGGTAGGGTAGATGTTCCATATCCAATATGATTCCCTGCTGAATCAATATCTCATAAACATCATATTTCTGTTGCACTAAAGGATTCATTATAGTTTCATGTAAAATGCTAACTTTGACATCCCATTTTCCATTGTCTTTTAAATGGTGTATTTCTTTGATAACTGAATCTCTTGATCCTTTATGTAGGATCTCTGGTAGATCTGACATTGTCAATGCTACTCCCTCCTGCAGCAGCTGTTCAGATATTTCATTCCTTTCTTTGATGTAAGCTATTTTTAATGCTACTGAGGCAATTTCAGAATTGGGATCCCACTTTTTTCTTTCTCTCAAATGTTCTATTACCTTGGTAAGAGACTCTTTTGTTCCCCAGCATCTATCATCAGTTATAATGCCCATTGTAAGTGGGACTCCCTCCTTGACCAGTAACACACAAACATCACTCATATCTTTGCCTAAAGCATTTCTTAATGCTTGTGATGCATAACCAGATGTGGGGTCCCATTGGAAGTTAATTATCAGATATTGTAATACTTTTGTTATTGATTCCTCTGATCCCCAAGATACAACATCAGGAAGATTCTTCATTGCAAAGGAGACATTAATCTGAATCAGCAGTTCAAAAAGATCACATTCATGACTGTATGCAATTTCTCCAGCTTTGGATACACAGTCAGACTCTGGGTTCCACTGGTTGGTGTCTTTCAAATCTTGGATAACATTTTTTGCAGCTGTGTAAGACTGATGTTGTAAAACAGCTAAAAAATTGTCCATCGTTATTTTCACCCCTTCTTTCAAAAGAAATTCTGCCATATCCAGCTTATAATTACTGTAAACATAGACTAGTGCCTTAGAAAATTGAAATTCCTTTTGAAAAGAGCCAGGGTAATTTTTCCATAACTTTTCCTGATTATCTTTTTCATCCAGAGGATCCCATTTATTACTGTGTTTAAGATATTGTACTAATTTTACTAATGCATCTATATCACCCTTCTCTACAACACACATGACATGGCTGCTGTCCAGCTCAATACCCTCCTTCAATAACAATTCCACCAACCTTGGATTTCCTGAAATAAAAGCTCTACAAAGTGATTCCCTCAGATACATATTTTGTGGCTTCAATGATCCACCTCTTTTTAAGCTCTCAAGGATTGTTTTAACTATGTCTATGTTGCCATGTCTGAGAGCATTACACAGGCTGATAGGGGATATATTAGCATTCATTGAGATCAGTTTATCTGCTATGTCAAAGTGGTTATAATAGAGAGCTAAATCTAGCAGACACTTTTTTTTCATTGCACCTCCAACACCCTTTGTCGAATGTATCAATATCATGGCTGCAGATTAGGAATCCCAGAAACTGGTCATAAACTAGCCCTGCTGTGTTTTCATCACTTTGTAATATAAATTGAAGAAAAGTTTCACATTCACCTTCTAATAAATTTTGTCGATGTATACACAGTTCTTTAGAACATAAAAAGTCATTGATTCTGTCACATTTCTGTAACTGATCTTTCAGTTTAACCACAAACCGGTGTTGTTTAAATGCTGAATGTCTGTCGAATCTACTATACATCATATTTCCATTCAAAGCATCACGGATTATTCTTTCTGCCAGATGTTCATAAACAGAGACAGGAATGAACACATTATGAGAAGTTCTGTCCTTTGATTCTGCAGCATATGTTCTCTGATTTAAATATTCATTGTCACAATATTTTACAACCATCTCTGGAGAACGTTCCCCAAGGACACATCCAACAGCTTCCAACACTGTATTATGGGAAAAGGTGATCAAAGAATCACACTTTCTAACATACAATCCAGATAAATTGTCATAGGTCTTTCTTAATAAGATTACTGATGCCTTTTCCTTTGAAATAATGAGGTGGGTGGCCAATTCAATCAATAAATTATTCTCCCACTCTGGTAAAGTCTCCAGTGATAAACATTGCTCATATATGAAATCTGTACAAAATAAAAAAGCCAAAGAAAGAAATCTTTGGTCGTCTAATTTACTTATATTCACAGAAAACAGTTTGTCAGGCTGTTTGAAGAAATCTGGCCCATTAGCAAATAAGTAATTATCCCCTGCAAAATATGAACAGCACTGGGGAAAACCAATCAAGCCATTAAAATTGGCAATGCATCCTTTCTTGTCATCATCATGCATAACCTTTTTAAACCTCTGAAGTTCTTTATTCAAAATTTTCATCTTTTCTGCCTCTTGTAGTTTATCTGAAGACAGAGTCAGTGCAAATTCATCACAAAATAGATTAATTGATCCTAAATCTGTGTTAGCCTCTGCCAGTATGTCAACTCTGGTTGTAACAATGACCTTTAACTTTCCAGCATCCACATGTTCCATTATGGTTGGCAGATACAAAAGCCATTCTTGCAGATGACTCTGATCAAGGCCAAACTGTCCAAATATATCTTCTAATATAACAATGTCTACCCAATCTGTGTCAATGGTCTTCCAATCTTTTGGACACTTGACCAGCACTCGCCGATCTCTACAACATTCATCATCTATCAGATGAAGGGCTGTAGTTGTTTTCCCTTCTCCTGGGTTTCCCTTGATGACAACTGATCTTTTATCTTGTAGCAGTTTCTTAGCTTCCTCCATCTGTTTTGTTGTAATTAATCCCAGCTTCCTTACTGAATCAAGTTTATTCTCAGTCTGACCTTGAAAGGAAAGCAAGCATGTACTTAGAAAGTAAGACAGAATGCATAATATTTAATTATCTCATTTCCTACCTAATTACAAATATTATTATAACCTTTAATGTGTAGTATATGTAGGAATCAAATTGACTTGTTTGGTGTTTTATGACACAGCAATGCAAGTAAATTATTTAATACCAGATAAATGGAGCAAAGTAATTAGGATCAAAGAAGGGAGAAGAGCAGAGAAGAGGCTGGTTGTTGCAACTCTATAGCTAGCTGCAAGGACAGAAGGGCCTAGTCTGATCAATTGTCAAGTCTTCAAGTTTCTGGCTCTATTAGTGACAGAATCAATTTCACTGACCTCCTTAACTTTTAAATGTCACCATAATGATTAAGGAAACCCAAAATGTTATACTGGAACCTTACTGTTGGCATGAGCCACAAGGATGGTAACAAGAGTCAGTAGACTATGGCTTACAGTAGAGTGAAGTTTATAGTTTGCTTGAGTATGCTACTCTATGACGACCAGACATAAATGCAGTAAACTGTGTATATCTCTGTCCCATTCTTGGGATCCATGACAAGTGGGAGGCACTGAAAACAAAATAAAATTGTTCCATATTGGCAAAGATAAATAATTAAACAATTTTCATTAGTGAGAGATCTGGTCTAAAATAGATATGGAACAAATAAAACAGTTATTTGGATGAAGAAGCTATTTAGAGTAATGGGACTTGGCCATCATTTCTCACTACAATATCATCTGACAGGAAGCAGAATGTAACAAAACTCTTGCCATTTGTCAACTATTCATATGTCTACACTTAAAGAATATACACTTATGTGGCATTACAAGGGCGGTTAATCTGTGTAGTGAGCTCGGATTACTGGGGTTGTCCTTACAGCCCTGTGGCCCAATATCCAGAATCATAAATATGGAAACCATTGAGATCACCATCTATGGACGCTGTGTTCACTGACTCAGCAGATGAATGCTTGCCAAGAAGGCCACAGGTTTGATTTCCACCATATGATCAGCTTGAAACATCACTGAGATGCATGGATTTCACTCCTAATCAAACTCATCCAAGATGTCGATGATACAAGTTTAGATAGCCATTATGATCAAAATCTGTTCAATATATAATAGCTAGAGCATTCACTAGGTCAAGCAATAACATGCAAGACTTCCACATTAACATACCTTATTAATATGAGTCAAAGGCGCTTGTAATTAAACTGACTAGACACCTTAATCAGTCATGCCAAAACTCCAGGCATCATCAAAGTCTGGTTTGAAGTACGTCATCTAGAGTGTTCAGTAACTCAATCAATCAGATGCATGAGCACATCCTGAAAATGTATAGCTGTCAGTCATACTTGAGCTCATCTGAACATTTGGTGATACAAATTTACAAACCAAATATAATCAACATTGGATCATAAACATGGTTTATACATTGTCTGCATGTACATGATCATCTCAATAATATCAGTGGTATTGCTCATAAATTCACTCATCTGAGGCCATCATGACGTAAGCCAACATATCAAATTAGATCAGAAATAATGGGCAATCGAGTGTTCTCAAGCTCAGTCAATCTGATACTAGATCACCTCAATAGCATATGTTAATGTCACCATTAATAAACTTAATCAAAGATCTTGATGAAATATGGTAAGCTCAGATATCAAATTAAATAAAAATTCAGTCAGGAAATGTCATCAAGAGGGTTCACTAGATCAACCAAGCAGATGCAGGTTCTTCATATGCATGGACTTTGCTCATAATCAAACTCATCCAAGTCTTGATAATATAATGTAACACACCAAATCTGATCTGAAATATGACTTCTAGAATTTTCACAAGCTCAACCATCCCCATGTAAGATTGTCTCATGAATATGTTTGGATGTCAGTCATAACTGAAGTTATGTGGGATCTTTACTTTGACCAAAATATTATTAAAAATTGAAGCCTCTGGAGTAATCAAAAACAAAAATAAATGCTGACAAAAGGACAGCAGATGGACAAAATGCCAAACCATAATCTCACTAGGCCTTTAGCCATGTGAGATATAAACTAGCTCTTCAGAAGTTATTGTAGTAACAACACATCTTTAAAGATAGATACCATAGTATATGTCATGAAAATCAGATCTTCACTATCTGTACCTAGAAACAGTTGTATATTTTACAGAGAGCTTTCAGTGATAAAAAGGTGTCCTATTCATACCTGTGAATCTGTCTGGGGTAGGGGAGACAAAAAAGGCATGTTCTGTGGCTCCAAGAGTTCTAACAGCAGTCATTGCCTGTGACTCAAAAAAGCAATGCTGTATAACTGAGAACAAGTTATCTACTTATATAGACCTATAAAAATGAAATGAAATTTAAATCTGAATAAGAAATGAAATCATTGTTTCTTTGATGGATATAATACACTTTCAAATAAAAAATATTATATTTAGTACTGTCATGTGTCAATAACACACATACCTGATTATGTTCACACTCACATACAGCCATACTCTAGAATGACCATTGCTGAAATGGTGTTTGCACACTGTGTTACATGTTTAGGCTCTTTCAAACAGGAACAATAAAATAGTGCAGGCAACAAGCTTTGTAAAATGTAACAAATAATTTATTTCCCTAGAAAACAAGTTAACAATGAGAAAAAGAACTTATGGTTGAACAAATTAAATCCAAAAATAATCCAAGAACAATCAAAGAATTAAAAAATTGAAATCCTGGTAATAAGAAGTCCTAATGTAACTGAGTTCAAATCCTGATGAAATCCAAAATGGAAGGCAATGACATATGCCGTGGTCAGCATCATACTAGTGTGTCAACAGTTCTTTGTTGAATCACAGAATATAATATTCCAGTGTTTGAATTCTGTGTAAACTTTGATAACTGTACTTGTCCAAGAATTGATTTAGAGCACTAGTATTTCCAGGGAAAACAGATTTGAAATCCAAATAAATTAAAGAAAACAAAATATTTACCCAAAAACTGGTCACAACATAAAACAATTTAACTTCTCAAGTGTTAAGGCACTAAAAATTATGCTTTCTCAAAACATCAATAATAAATCTAGCTACGACACATAACAGATGTCAGGATGAGGATCAATCCTCTGGAAAAACCATAGTTTATGAGTTTATGAATCTCACTCTGAGAAAGAATATTTAAAAAATTAAAAGTTGTTTACTTCAACTCTTACTGGTTTTGAATCAAGGCCAGGAAATAGGTCAGCATTATATACAAAGTTTCTATTATTAGTTGTTTACAAAAAACAGGTCAAACAGAAGTGAACTAAATTTCTAGACAATGTCAAATCCAGTAAATAAAGTTACATTACAAAAGAATAAACAAAACTGTTAAAACTAACAAAAAATTCAATTAAATCAAATATAAATTAAATCAAATATTCATAACAGATGTGCACAAAATAAAATGCTCCCCCTTGCAGCTGAACATCTCAAAGTCAAACTGAATTTACAAGGATTTCTGAAATTTAGTTTTGTCAGGTTTTCCTTCCTTAATAGATGGCTCCTTAAATCATAGTGGCATTTTGACAATTTGCTTTCATAAACAAATCTAATTTTTACTCCATTCCAACTATTGAATAAATCATGTTTTCATTGTTTTTTTATGGAGTAGAAACTTACTTAAATGACATAATGCTGCTGATCACAGACTAACCAATACTCTTTAATACTGATAGCTTAAACATTCTCATAAAATGTGATAAAGTATAATAACTTCTTTCTTCAATGCATACCTTTCGATTTATACAACTTAAATGAATTGAGTTTTTCCACTTTGTGTGCTTTATATAAGTAAATTAAATCACAACAGTAGTAGTACTCAAAAGACTCAGCACAAAATCGCCCTAGTTCATTTTTTAATTTTTATTTCTCCCTTAAGCTGGCTGGTCATAGGGGCACCAATGATAACTTTGCAACGATCTCTCTTTTTTTTTTTGCTCTTTTCGCCAGCTCTTTGAAACTTCACAATGTCAATGTCTGTCCACTCTTTGATTGTATCTTCCCTTCTTTTTTCTGTCTGATTCATTTTCCCTTTCCTTTCACTGTACCCTGTAGGATTGTCCTGGACAGGCCATATGAGCATCAGATGTGCCAATACCATTTTAGTTTGCGTTTCGTTACGGTGTTGAGCAGATCTTCATATAGTTCAAGTGCACTTTGGATTCTAATGCACACCTCCTCATTAGACACATGGTATAAGTATTAGATGTTCAAGATCCTTCGATAACATCTCATCTCTAAGGCATGGATTCTTTTCTCTAGTTCTGCTGTCAGGGTCCATGTCTCACATGCATATAGAAATATGGACATGATGAGGGAGCGCATAAGCTTGATCTTGTTAATGGCCTTCCTCCTTCCAAATATGCTTCATCCTAACCAGTGCAGATGTTGCCCATGCAATCTTTGAAAGAACCTCAGGTTTTGAACCCTCATCAGAGGCGATAGCACCTAGGTACTTGAAGATCGACACTGTGCCCAGCTTCTGTCCATTCAACTTTATTTCCTTTTGGATGCCACTCAGGTCATTTGTCATTGGACTGTTCATTTCAGTGCTGATCTTCATCCTATACCTTGGTGATGTTTGTCTGATGTGGTTCACTAAGATTTCCAGTTCTTGTCCATATCCTGCTAAGCCATCAATAGCATCAGTGAAGCACAGGTTGGGGCTTGTTCTGCCTCCAAAACTGACACTGCCCTCATGGTCTTTCAAGGCATTGGACACGATCCTTTCCAGTTTTTAGATGCTAAAGACAGTGGATCAGAGGAGGCACCCATGCCATAACTTGGACTGTGGTTCTGAATTAGTCTCCTATATCGCCACTGATGAGAACTGCACTAGTTGCCTTGTCATATAGGTTTTCTATCATGCTGATTAGTTTTGTGTGTATGTTGTACACAGTGGTCCACAAGGAAGTATGTTATTCATTTCTTGAAAACCTTCTTGAAGTCAATGAAGACATGATAGAAGTCATGTTGATGCTGCAGTTACTTTTCACAGAGGATTCTACAATTGAAGATCTGTTATATAGTGCTATGTCTTGCTCTGAAACCAGCCTGTTCTTCAGAAATAGTAATATGTCCTACTTGTAGTTTCAGGCTGTTGAGGATGACCTTAAGCATAACCTAGTTTGAGTGACTGATGAGGCTGGTTGTTTGGTAGTTCTAGCACAGCTGCAGATTCCCTTTCTTAGAAAGAGTGATTATCAGAGACTGTGTCCATGGGGTGGGCCATTATCCTGTTTGCCAGATTTTGTAAAGATGCAGATTGTTGTGAGTACATCTACCATGGAGGTTCCTCCTGCTTAAACAAGTTCTGCTTGTATATTCTCTATTCCAACTGACTTCTCTTTCATTAGTGCCTTTACTGCAGCCTCTGCTTCTTCCCTGTGGATTGGGTGGTCAACATTTGTTTTGGTGAGTGTGAAAGTTTAGTACAGCTTGGTCTCCAGAAGTGTCCTGGTTGCAAAGCTCTGAACAGTATTCCATCCAGCTGTTAATAATCTCTTGATCTTCTGTGAGACCCTTACCAGCCAATGTCCTGGATCATGGTAGATCTCCCATGTTTCTCTGTTGTCAGGTCTTTCACCAACTGGTATGCCTTTTTACTGTTATTTTTATTCAGGCTTTTCTCAGCTTCCTTGCATTGATCCTCTAACTAGTTTCATTCAGTCTCATTAAGCTCTTCTTAATCCTCTTGTTAATCTCTCTGTAGTTTTCTCCTCACATCACAGAGGTCGATGATATCTGCTGTCAACCTTGGCTTCTTTATCCAATGATGCTTGCTAAGGATCTCGCTGGCTGTGCCTATTACTGCTATGTCAAAAGTGGTGATCAAGTAGTCTAGGTTTATTTCTTTAGCATTCAGAATTATGAGTGTTGTAAATTTGGAACCTATTGATGCCCCAAATGCTTTTTTAAGTTCAAACCTGATCTTATCCTGTTTTGGTCTTCCTCAAAGTTTGATAGTCATCATCAGCAAGTCATGGACAGCTCCTGGGAAGTTACATGTTCTGGCAATGTTGACACTAGACCGAACGTACATCCTCACCAAGATGTAGTCAATCTGGTTGTAAGGTTTTCTGCCTAGACTGTACCTAGTCCATCTTCTCGATAGTTTGTGGGGGCTAAGGGTGTTTGTAACACTTACTATAGGTTATTGTAAGTGGTAAAGTGCAGGAGCTTCAGTTCTCTCTCACTGACCTGTCCCTTAGAGTATGGACAACAGAGCTCTCACCAGTCTGCCTGTGTGTCTTCTCCTACCTTGCCATTCCAGTCTCCTTAAATAACTAGAATATCCTTCGTGTGTGTCTTGTCAATGGGAGTCTGAAGCCGGTCGTAGAATGCATCCACTTCCTTGTCATCATGGTTAGATCTTGGGGCATAATCATGATGATGATTTTGAAGGGAGATGCCCTCAAGTGGATGGCAATCATCCTGTTGAACATTGGTCGATAACACATAACTGCACTGACAACGTCCTTTTGAATCTGACTCCATTCCATGCTCATGATGGTCCTCATGACCACTAAAGTAGATCCATTGTCCCCCATCTGTTGATCTCTGTGAAATTTTTCCAGCACATCTCACTCAGTGCTTGGATGTACCATTGATATATTCCCTGCTAGTCTTCATGTCCTGCCATTCCTTGTTCCAATGATGATATTATATCTTGCCTCTACTTTGATGTTACTTGGCATAAAACCACTCAAGTTACTAGGCATCAATTAAGTAAACTGTTCAATATTTATCTCTGATCACCACTGCCTTCTAAGTGCCTCAGTATGTATGTATGTATGTATGTATGTATATATGTATGTATGTGTGTGGTTTGGCAGTACATCAACACATTTTGGCTATATATATATATATATATATACTGAGCAGAGGAAAAGCTGGTTAGCAAAACTGGTCAAGACTGAACACCTGCCAAATCAAATGTAAAGTAAATATGCACCTTGTGACAAAATGTAATAGTAAATAAATTGTAAAACCTCACAAAATGCCATACTAATCAAAGGCAATATTAAATAAAATCAACCCAAAACAAAGAAAATGATGTTTTAACAAAAAAATTGAAGACCTTCACAGACAGAACATATTACATGGCAAAAAAGCTGTCTATCTCACATAGATTCTGAAACCATGTATCAAGTTCAGGGGGAGTAGTGACATCATGATACTGCTGACAGATGCCATACCAGTAGAGACACTAGTTTGAATTGTGATATTTAATGTTGACTTCAATATTATGGAGGGCTGGTATCATACTTTTTTAAGATACAGATTATGTCCACATACCAATTTTGATGAAAATCAAGTAAAATTTGTTTGACATCTTTAATAAATCTTTTATAATTAAACAAAAATCAAAAACAGAAATGTATGGGAGCATGATGGATGAGCAGATGAAAGAGACTGAAACAACAGATAATATTAGTAAAAAATACTGACATGTCCATATGCAAATTCAATGAAAATCAAGTAGAATTTTTTCGATATATTATAACAAAAATGTATCTTAAAAAAATATGTGAAAACATACATGAAATTGGATGGGAACTTCATGGACGAGTAACAATGCATGTAAATACTGATAAGTTCACATACAAATCTGATGAAAATTAAGTAGAATGTTTTGTTTTAATTTTGATAAAATGTAAATTGATGGAGATATGATGGATGGGTAATGGTCTGAGACTGAACTGAGAATAATAATGATAATAATGATAATAATAACAATATCTTTATGTTCAGAAGGTAATGCAATTGGTACCCTTGATAACAGAAAACAAGCCTTTGTGTAACTTCAACTGTCCTCCAGACTAATAGAGGTCAAAAAGATAAGTAGGGTTAATAAAAAATAATCATAAGTGTGTGTGTGTGTGTGCGTGTGTGTGTGCTACAATTTACTTTTAAGCTGTCTCAGTCCATCAGTCTCTTGTCTTCTCATTCTAGAGGTTTCTGAAAATACAACCGATACAAAACTGTATGCAATTAGAATTTCATTGTTCTTGAAATACGAGTTTAATAATTTGAGAAACAAATCTCAGATTTTTTTTTAGCTTTTTCAAGGCTATAACTGTATGGATTCTACTTTAAAATATAACATTTTAAATTTATAAATAGTATTAAAAATTACCAAAATAGTATGTGAATATTACATGATACAAATTTATGTTCTGGCAATAGTACAATAACTGTGAACCAGGACAATTAGGAATCCATGGATATACAGAGGAAGTCAGGATAATATTATTGCGATCCAGAAAACAGATGAATCCAGGGGTACACAGAAGAAAAGTCAATACTTGGGGGATCAAACTGAGAATTAAAACTGGAGATACATGTTCTTGAAATTCATTTATTTACATTATGTTATTGTTGATTTGGTATTATATGGCACTGCAACACAAGTAGGTTACTTTGTTCTAAGGCAACAGGAGTAAAGTGCCTTGGCAAAGGACGAAATACAGTAGCCAAACCATGTTAATCTGATGGTATGATTCTAATCCACACCCTTTTGGTCACGACTCAGGCATGCAAATTTGTATCATTGAGCCAGCACTCTGCCTCTATTTATCCTGTAATATTTATTTATCAGAAATAGTATACCATGATACCAATTATCCAAAGTTTGAGAAAGGATATATCAGAGTATTGTCAATCAGGGGTCCTTTCTCCCACAGCTTTCCTTATCCTGTTTCCCCTTTCTGTCAGTATTATTTGTTTCTAATTTCTGCAACTTTGTACATAATTCCTGTACACATTTTTCTCTGCTAAAACCAAATTTATTAATGATAATATAAAAAAAAAAGATAAAAGTATGACAGTAAACAGTATCTGTACTTCACAACTGATCTATCATACTCGGACATCCCTTCACTAGTTGCTTTACCTATCATATGAGAGTTGTTTTCTATTGTCATTTGATCAATCTCCACTTTTAGTTTTGCTACATCCTCCTCAACTGCACCAAGTCTTTCTCCATGTAACTCTACATCTTCCTCAACTGCACCAAGTCTTTCTCCATGTAGCTCTACACCTTCCTCAACTGCCCTAAGTCTTTCTCCATGTAACTCTACATTTTTCTTAACTGCTCCAAGTTTTTCGCCATGTAGCTCGATATTTTTCTCAACGGCACCAAATCTTTCTCCATGTAATTCTACATTCTTCTCAACTGCACCAAGTCGTTCTCCATGTAATTGTACTATTTCCTTAACTGCACCAAGTCTTTCTCCATGCAGCTCCAACTCCTTTTCTACATCATCTAACCTATTTGTTAGTTGTTTTTTAAGTTGCTTATATTCCTCTTTCAACGAGTCAACACAGTTTAAAAAATTATTTTCCTGCATTCCATGCTCCTGTCTTAACTCATGTACAGCTGCCCTCAAAGCTGTCATCTCTAGGTCCAAATTGAAGAAGACATCAACTGAGTCATCATTAATCTGCAAAGAGATATGTCTACACATGAAGTTAAATACAGTCCTGGGAATGTTAATTATAACTCTATACACTGCTGAAAAATATATCGACATTACTGAATCAAGTTATGTTCTGCCATCTGCCTCTGCAAGGACACAGAAACATGAATGCATAAGCAATGTAATTGTTCAATGCTTCAATTCATGGCATAGGTTTACACATATATTTATCAACAATAAATTATAACCATTGATATCTAAATATAAATACAAACATGCCGATCAAATATCATCTATATGGCAAATGGATTTTATGAAATCTTGAAAACAAAGTTCTCATAAAAATGTCATCATTCAAATGTATCTAAAAGTCACACAAATGAAAGATATTATTTCTAAACAGAATGGAGAAAATCCGTAAACTACAGAGTAGTACCATGTCCCTATACTTTTTATGTCAATCTTAGTCTCCTTCCAAACCATCCATAAACTAATCCATAGCATTCCTATCCATCCATACAATCATCCATAGCATTAATATCCATCCATACATTCATCCATAGCATTCCTATCCATCCATACACTCATCCACAACATTCCTATCCATCCATACCTTCATCCATAGCATTCATATCCATCCTTACACTCATCCACAACATTTCTATCCATCCATACGCTCATCCATAGCAATCCTATCCATCCATACACACATCCCTAGTATTCCAATCCATCCATACACTCATCCATAGCATTACTATCCATCCATACACTCATCCAAAGCATTCCTATCCATCCATACACTCATCCAAAGCATTCCTATCCATCCATACACTCATCCATAGCATTCCTATCCTACCATACACTCATTAATAACATTCCCATCCATCCTTACACTCATCCATAATATTCCCATCCATCCTTACACTCATCCACAACATTCCTATCCATCCATACACACATCCCTAGTATTCCAATCTATCCATACACTCATCCATAGTATTCCTATCCATCCATACACTCATCCACAACATTCCAATCCATCCATACTCATCCACAACATTCATATCCATGAATAAACTCATCCACAACATTCCTATCCATCCATACTCATACACAACATTCCTATCCATCCATACACTCATCCATAGCATTCCTATCCATCCATACACTCATCCACAACATTCCAATCCATCCATACTCATCCACAACATTCCTATCCCTGCATACACTCATCCACAACATTCCTATCCATCCATACTCATACACAACATTCCTATCCACCCATACACTCATCCATAACATTCCTATCCACCCTTACACTCATCCATAACATTCCCATCCATCCTTACAATCATCCACAACATTCCTATTTATACATACACTCATCAATAGCATTCCATTCCATCCATACACTCATCCATAGCATTCCGATCCATCCATACACTCATCCATAGCACTCCTATCCATCCATACACTCATCCATAGCATACCTATCCATCTATACACTCATCCACAACATTCATATCCATCCATAAACTCATCCATAGCACTCCTATCCATCCATACACACATCCCTAGCATTCCTATCCATCCATACACTCATCCACAGCATTCCTATCCATCCATACCCTCATCCATAACATTCATATCAATCCATACACTCATCCATAGCATTCCTATCCATCCATACACTCATCCATAACATTCCCATCCATCCATACACTCATCCATAACATTCCTATCCATTCATGCACTCATCCATAACATTCCTATCCATCGATACACTCATCCATAACATTCCTATCCATCAATACACTCATCAATAACATTCCAATCCATCCATACCCTCATCTATAGCATTCCAATCCATCTATACACTCATCCACAATATTCCTATCCATCCATACCCTCATCCATAGCATTCCTATCCATCCATACACTCATACACAACATTCAAATCCATCCATACACTCATCAATAGCATTCCTATCCATCCATACACTCATCCATAACATTCCTATCCATCCATACCCTCATCCTTAGCATTCCTATCCATCCATACTCTCATACACAACATTCCTATCCATCCATACACTCATCCATAGCAATCCTATCCATCCATACACACATCCCTAGTATTCCAATCCATCCATACACTCATCCATAGCATTACTATCCATCCATACACTCATCCATAGCATTCCTATCCATCCATACACTCATCCAAAGCATTCCTATCCATCCATACACTCATCCATAGCATTCCTATCCTACCATACACTCATTAATAACATTCCCATCCATCCTTACACTCATCCATAATATTCCCATCCATCCTTACACTCATCCACAACATTTCTATCCATCCATACACTCATCCACAGCATTCCTATCCATCCATACACACATCCCTAGTATTCCTATCTATCCATACACTCATCCATAGTATTCCTATCCATCCATACACTCATCCACAACATTCCAATCCATCCATACTCATCCACAACATTCATATCCATGAATAAACTCATCCACAACATTCCTATCCATCCATACTCATACACAACATTACTATCCATCCATACACTCATCCATAGCATTCCTATCCATCCATACACTCATCCACAACATTCCAATCCATCCATACTCATCCACAACATTCCTATCCATGCATACACTCATCCACAACATTCCTATCCATCCATACTCATACACAACATTCCTATCCACCCATACACTCATCCATAACATTCCTATCCACCCTTACACTCATCTATAACATTCCCATCCATCCTTACAATCATCCACAACATTCCTATTTATACATACACTCATCAATAGCATTCCATTCCATCCATACACTCATCCATAGCATTCCGATCCATCCATACACTCATCCATAGCACTCCTATCCATCCATAGCACTCCTATCCATCCATACACTCATCCATAGCATACCTATCCATCTATACACTCATCCACAACATTCATATCCATCCATAAACTCATCCATAGCACTCCTATCTATCCATACACACATCCCTAGTATTCCTATCCATCCATACACTCATCCACAGCATTCCTATCCATCCATACCCTCATCCATAACATTCATATCAATAGATACACTCATCCATAGCATTCCTATCCATCCATACACTCATCCATAACATTCCCATCCATCCATACACTCATCCATAACATTCCTATCCATTCATGTACTCATCCATAACATTCCTATCCATCGATACACTCATCCATAACATTCCTATCCATCAATACACTCATCAATAACATTCCTATCCATCCATACCCTCATCTATAGCATTCCAATCCATCTATACACTCATCCACAACATTCCTATCCATCCATACCCTCATCCATAGCATTCCTATCCATCCATACACTCATACACAACATTCCTATCCATCCATACACTCATCAATAGCATTCCTATCCATCCATACACTCATCCATAACATTCCTATCCATCCATACCCTCATCCTTAGCATTCCTATCCATCCATACTCTCATACACAACATTCCTATCCATCCATACACTCATCCATAGCATTCCTATCCATCAATACACTCATCCATAACATTCCCATCCATCCTTACACTCATCCACAACATTTCTATCCATCCATGCTCATACATAACATTCCTATCCATCCATACACTCATCCAAAACATTCCTATCCATCAATACACTCATCCATAGCATTCCTATCCATCCATAGACTCATCCATAGCATTCCTATCCATCTATACTCTCATACAAAACATTCCTATCCATCCATACACTCATCGACAACATTCCTATCTATAAATACACTCATCCATAGCTTTCCTATCCATCCATACACTCATCCAGAGCATCCCTATCCATCCATACACTCATCCATAACATTCATATCAATCCATAGACTCATCCATAGCATTCCAATCCATCCATTCACTCATCCATAACATTCCTATCTGTCCATACCCTCATTTTAGCATTCCTATCCATCCATACACTCATACACAACATTCCTATCCATCCATACACTCATCCATAGCATTGCTATCCATCCATAAACTCATCCATAACATTCCCATCCATCCTTACACTCATCAACAACATTTCTATCCATTCATACACTCATCCATAGCATTCCTATCCAACAATACACACATCAATAGTATTCCTATCCATCCATACACTCATCCCTAGCATTCCTATCCATCCATACACTCATCCATAGCATTCCTATCCATCCATACACTCATCCAAAGCATTCCTATGATCCATACACCCATCCACAACATTCCTATCCATGCATACACTCATCCACAACATTCCAATCCATCCATAATCATACACAACATTCATCTCCATCCATACACTCATCCATAGCATTCCTATCCATCCATACACTGATCCGCAACATTCCTATCCATCCATACACTCATCCATAACATTCATATCAATCCATACACTCATCCATAGCATTCCTATCCATCCATACACCCATCCATAACATTCCTATCCATCCATCCCCTCATCCATAGCATTCCTATCCATCCATGCACTCATACACAACATTCCTATCCATCCATACATTCATCCATAACATTCCTTTTCATCCATACACTCATCCATAACATTCCCATCCATCGTTACAGTCATACACAACATTCCTATCCATCCATACACTCATCCATAGCATTCCAGTCCATCCATGCACACATCCCTAGTATTCCTATCCATCCATACACTCATCCATACCATTCCCAAACATCCATACACTTATCCATAGCATTCCTATCAATCCATACACGCATCCATACCATTCCCATCCATTAATACACTCATCCATAGCATTCCCATCCATCAATACACTCATCCACAACATTCCTATCCATCAATACTCATCCACAACATTCCTATCCATGCATAATTACACTCATCCACAACATTCCTTATCCATCCACACTCATACACAACATTCCTATCCATCCATACACTCATCCGTAGCATTACTATCCATCCATACACTCATCCACAACATTACTATCCATCCATACACTCATCCATAACATTCCCATCCATCCTAACATTCATCCACAACATACCTATCCATCCATACACTCATCCATAGCATCCCTATCCATCCATACACTCATCCATAACATTCATATCAATCCATAGACTCATCCATAGCATTCCAATCCATCCATATACTCATCCATAACATTCCTATCCATCCATACCGTCATCCATAGCATTCCTATCCATCCATACACTCATACACAACATTCCTATCCATCCATACACTCATCCATAGCATTCCTATCCATCCATACACTCATCCGTAACATTCCTATCCATCCATACACTCATCCATAACATTCCTATCCATCCATACCCTCATACACAACATTCCTATCCATCCATACACTGATCCACATACACACACAAATACATACATATATACATCCATTCTTCCGTCCATCCATCCATCCATACATACACAAATACATACATCCATCCATTCTTCCATTCATCTATCCATCCATGCATGCATACACACACATCCATCCATCCATACACACACACACACACACACACACACACACACACACACATGCATACATACATACATACATACACACACGCATACATACATACATACATACATACATACATACATACATACACAAATACATATATACATCCATTCTTCCATCCATCCATCCATCCATCCATCCATCCATACATACATACACAAATACATACATCCATCCTTTCTTCCATTCATCTATCCATCCATACATACATACACACACATCCATCCATCCATCCACACACACACACACACACACACATGCATACATACATACATACATACATACATACACACACGCATACATACATACATACATACATACATACACAAATACATATATACATCCATTCTTCCATCCATCCATCCATCCATCCATCCATCCATCCATACATACACAAATACATCCATCCATCCATCCATCCATCCATTCTTCCATTCATCTATCCATCCATACATACATACACACACATCCATCCATCCACACACACACACACATGCATACATACATACATACATACATACATACATACATACATACATAACATACATACATACATATAGTCTTTCCCATGCACAGTTACAACACATTTACATAAATACATACATAGCCAATAATGATATAGGCAGAATATGTGAATTTCTTGTACTTGGAATTGTTGTAAGACAGCATGTTCAAGTACAAAGTGTTACAAAGTGTGGAAAGTATAAAATACAATGAAGTTATAATGTCCTGAACATCTAATTGGGTCAATTATATATATATATATATATATATATATATATATATATATATATATATATATATATATATATCTGTCTTCCCCAATTGTTTTTGCTTAATTGTGCTAAAATGTTTTTATTTTCAAAATCTAATTCTGAAAACTCCCCATTCAGTGACCCTGCACAGCTACAGGGGAACAGCTGCAGAATCACATATCAACAGGTTTCTCATTGTAGCAATTACAGTCAATTGCATTCCAACAAACTGACCTTGATAGTCTGAAATATGATAGCCTTCATGTCCTCCAGTCCAGTAACTGGGTTTCTCATAAAAGGCAAACTGATATCATTTTGCCTGGTCATTTCTGAAACTCCATCCTTAGTGAAGTGACATAGGGGGCCCCTTCTTTGATACAAGTCTGAGAGGGATCACACCAATAAACAGCAGAGCCAAATGGCACAGAAAGATAAGTGGGGGATAAAAGACAATATTTTTGTTTTGAAAGATGTATTGATGACAGAAAAGAAGATACTTCAAATATATGCAACAGCAGTCAGACAACATGCAAAGGTATGTTTTCAATGTCATGATATTTGACAACTGATTTAATATTTTCTTTTAATTTGATAGTTGTATTTTCAGTTGACTTTTTTAATCTTATATAATGTAATTTCCGTAAACAAAATGACATCAAACTAGTTAATTCTAAGCTAGTAAATTACTTTCTTTTAAAGATGGATGAATATTTTATATGAGATTTTCCAAGTCATACTTTTTGTTTTCAATTTATACAGTAGATGTAATTAGCTATATCAGTTATGTATGCAAAATGTGTTGGCTTTAACTGAGTTGCAGATTGAGTTTAAGCTTAAGAATGGCCTTATAGATATCAGTAAATATTCTTTCAAGGTATTTTATATAAGAATTTGATGTATTGTGACTACTACCACAATAATAACCCAAGCAGACCTTTAGTCTAAAAGACAATAACATCATTAGGCTGGGTGATAAGAGTTGGAAGATATTCTCCATTTGGTCATTATGAAAGATACACAGTTGCAAGTCTGGTAATGTTAAATACTTCGACCATATATTTATTCATATTTGAAGCATTTGAAGCATTAAGTAAAAAAGAACCTCTTCAGTATATGCTATGAATATTGGACACTGGTAGGAAGAATACAAAAGACACAATTTATATATATTGGATAACTGATTATAAAAGTACTTCATAGCGAGGTCCACAAACATAGACCACACTTTAAGCAGGATGTGAGTTACCAAGAAAACTCCAAAAATTGAGGAAAAAAATCCCTTTGATATCAAGAAAACTGAGGGGGGGGGGAGCAGTGTTATGGAACTGTGCTGTTTATTGACCAATTCCTCATTTTACAATCATGTCGATATTAATTTTTAATAACATGCTTTTTCTAATGAAGTTGTTCGTTATTCTGTTTAAATAACATTTATTTTCAAAATGTCCAACATATGAAAGATCGTTCCAACTGGTTTCAACAACCTATCACGTGTTACGAATTAATTAATTGGAATTAATAATATGCAGGTTTGCAAGTTATAAGGGCATGAGTTATTGAGGGAGCGGTGTACTTTGTTAGCTTATTTCCAAATGCACACATTATTAAGCTTAGATTTTTGCAAATAAATGTTAGTGATTTTTTGGCATGATTCTGACTAACTTTATTAAATTCCATTGTACAATTCAATACAAATCAATAAGGCCTAACATTTATCCCAATGATATGTATCTTTATGCCGATGTAAAGTTTACAGAGGTTTACTCATTCATGTAGTGGGTCTATGAGCCTTTTGTCTTTAGGACATTTGTGACCAAAAATTCAACATTTATATGCTTTAAAGTGTATGTTTCTCAAGATTATATCCTTAATTATTTCATCTTCACAGATTTTATGCAGTTGGTTTTTAGATTAGAAGTAACAAATCATTTTTTTTCTATCTTTAATTGCAGGAAGGAAAAGGATCAGAAAGCGCAGACCAAGAGTTAGCTCTTGTTGAATACACCCACAAATTTTTGTATCTGGCCATTTTTTTCAGATGAAAACACTTTATATTTTGTAAAGAACCAATAGCAAAAGTGCAAAAAGAGAAATTGGCATACAGCAAAATGTCAATGAAGCTTGATAAAAAAAGGCAAACATATTATATATACAGCTTATCTAGCATGTAAATTGTTTGGAAATGTCACCAAAGATATAATTTCAATGAAAAATATTAACAAGAAATGGCTGGAAACTAGAACAAAAAATTATTTAAAATAAGTTTAACAATCTTGTCACTGTGGCACAAAACTGCAAAATTGATATTAATCATATGACAAAAGTAAATTGCTGTACGATCTGTGTGATTTATTTTCCTTTTGAGACTGATTTGATTCTTTCAAGACATCACTGTTTTGAGTAAAACTTACAAACTTTTTCAATCTTTATTGCTAAAATATTAAACTTATGACAATCTCTATAGGAAGTATTTTGCACTATTTTGTGAAGACAGTATATGCACACTTGTTACTGTTTGCTTCTTTACAAAGATATGATTGCGCTATTATAACCATTAGGGCTGTTCCATTTAAACATACATGGTACCCAGGGAAGGCAGTTTTTAAAAAATATATGCCATGGTACTTTGATTTCAACGAGTTCATATTAAAATTATAAGAAATTTCTAAATAGCATCTATGGGTGAGTACCCCACTTTAAAAGTGCCTTCCTTTTGTCCCATGTATGTTTTAATGGAACAGTCCTTATTATTGAGTTTAAAGTGACACACTTGTCAGGTATATATCTGTGCACTAATCATAGAAAGAAGGCTTAGCATGATCTTCAGGATGACAAACTTGATGTAGGGGTGACATCTTTCTTTGTATCCAGATATTATTCTACAATAAAATCTATAACTAGTCACATTTAACATTAGCACCTCTTGGTATAAGCAAATATCAAATGATATGTAAATGTATTCAGGAATCACCTTAAGTTTAATTAGGTATATGGTATGTTTGGCAATATAGTGATATTATCACATTCATATACACATTTACTGGGAGCACACAAAATATCAAATATGTCTTCATTTGCATCATCACCTGAACATATTTTCCCAGTAGTAAAAACAAGCATTTTAAGCTGAAAAAGCTGCTGTTGTAATTGTTGTTTTGTTTATAAAATATACATTCTTATTGTATCTTTTCTGAAGGGTAAATCAATTATATCTCAAAGCTGAATGAGAACTATGTCATTATTTTTGTCCATCTTGATTAATCTTATCAATAAAAGTGGACTTACTTTTGTGACCTCTTCATATGTGTATCATTTAACTACTGTGTTTGTGTTCTTTGAAAGCTAAAAGGAACATCACTGAAAGGTTCCACTGAATAGTTCAGTGTAAACCTAACTTTTTAAGCTCTATCATTAGGTAATGAAAGTTTCAAAGTTGCTGCAATATTAACAGTATGCCTTTTTGACATGGACTCCCATTTTGATTAAAATGTGTCAGAATATAATAATCATTGTGCTTTGATCTGGGATAGAAATTTTCCCCTTGGGATTACAGATCTGCATCAAACACTCAGTACAACCTTGTGTACCACTTTAAATTCTGAGCCAAGGATGGAATTTTCATAATTTACACATAGACACATGATGGATTCTATTATTACTACCATGGGCAGTCTCCACTTGGGAGGGTAGTACATTTGATAATCAGTAGAGTAATATAATAATATAATAAGAATTTACAACTAATATTAAACACAAAGTTCAAGTCATATAGGAATAACAACACATCCATTTTTTATATTCTGGAGGCAGTGTGAGGCATAGATCTAGTAATCTTACATCAGATATTTTAAACAACCAAATGAATGGTATACTGTTACCATGCAAATAGGGTAATGTTGCTATTTGTGCTTTGGAATTAACGATGTAGTATTTTTACTACACCAGGTTTTGCAAATCAAATAAGTTAGTGTTACACTGTTAAATGGAAATAGGGTAATACAACTAAATGAACAATGTAGTATTATCTCTACATCAAGTTTTGGAAATAAAGACAATCAGTTTTACAATGTGACCTAGAAATAAAGTAATCTTACTACACAAATTTGGTGATTGACAATGTAGCATGTTACTACATCATATTTTGGAGATCACAGACTCTGCTTTACAATGTCACATGGAAATAGGGTAATATTACTAGATGGGTTTGGTGGAGAGCTATGCAGTATTGTTACTACATCAGGCTTTGGGATCACAAAATCAGTGCCTAGAAATAGGGTACTGTTACTACATGGGTTTGGTGGAAGGCTATGTAGTATTGTTACTACATCAGGCTTGGAAATCACAAAACCAGTGCCCTAGAAATAGGGTATTGTTACTACATGGGTTTGGTGGAAGGCGATGTAGTATTGTTACTACATCAGGTTTGGAAATCGCAAACCCAGTGCACTAGAAATAGGGTATTGTTACTACATGGGTATGGTAGAGAGCTATGTAGTATTGTTACTACATCAGGCTTTGGAGATCACAAAATCAGTGCCTAGAAATAGGGTATTGTTACTACATGTGTTTGGGGGATAGCCATGTAGTATTGTTACTACATCAGGCTTTGGAGATCACAAAATCAGTGCCTAGAAGTAGGGTATTGTTACTACATGTGTTTGGGGGATAGCCATGTAGTATTGTTACTACATCAGGCTTTGGAGATCACAAAATCAGTGCCTAGAAATAGGGTATTGTTACTACATGTGTTTGGGGGATAGCCATGTAGTATTGTTACTACATCAGGCTTTGGAGATCACAAAATCAGTGCCTAGAAGTAGGGTATTGTTACTACATGTGTTTGGGGGATAGCCATGTAGTATTGTTACTACATCAGGCTTTGGAGATCACAAAATCAGTGCCTAGAAGTAGGGTATTGTTACTACATGTGTTTGGGGGATAGCCATGTAGTATTGTTACTACATCAGGCTTTGGAGATCACAAAATCAGTGCCTAGAAGTAGGGTATTGTTACTACATGGGTTTGGTGGAGAGCCATGTAGTATTGTCACTACATCAGAATTTGAAGAAAACAAATCAATGCCTAGAATTAGGGTATTGTTACTACATGGGTTAGGTGGCAGGCTATGTAGTATTGTTACTGTAACATCAGATTTTGAAGAAAACAAATCAATGCCTAGAAATAGGGTATTGTTACTACATGGGTTTGGTGGAGAGCTATGTAGTATTGTTGCTACATCAGGTTTTAGAGATCACAAAATCAGTGGTGGGAAATAGGGTATTGTTAATGCATATCTTTGGGAATTAACCATGTAGTATTGTTACTAGTACGTTTACTAGTACAACATGATTCACTTTACAACTTCTTGTGCTTCTTCTTATTAAACTTGACATTGTGTGTAGAGGGTTTAAAATTCCTTTAAAAAGGACAATTAGCAAGCAATTCCTTTTTTATTCTGACAGCCATTTGCTATCCATCCATAAACTCATCCATAACATTCCCATCCATCCTTACACTCATCCACAACATTTCTATCCATTCATACACTCATCCATAGCATTCCTATCCAACAATACACACATCCATAGTATTCCTATCCATCCATACACTCATCCCCAGCATTCCTATCCATCCATACACTCATCCATAGCATTCCTATCCATCCATAAACTCATCCAAAGCATTCCTATGATCCATACACTCATCCACAACATTCCTATCCATCCATAATCATACACAACATTCCTATCCATCCATACACTCATCCATAGCATTCCTATCCATCCATACACTCATCCGTAACATTCCTATCCATCCATACACTCATCCATAACATTCCTATCCATCCTTACACTCATCCACAACATTCCTATCCATCTATACACCCATCCGTAACATTCCTATCCATCCATACACTCATCAATAGCATTCTTATCCATCCATACACTCATCCGTAACATTCCTATCCATCCATACACTCATCCATAACATTCCCATCCATCCTTACACTCATCCACAACATTCCTATCCATCCATACACTCATCCATAGCATCCCTATCCATCCATACACTCATCCATGACATTCATATCAATCCATACACTCATCAATAGCATTCCAATCCATCCATACACTAATCCATAACATTCCTATCCATCCATACCCTCATCCATAGCATTCCTATCCATCCATACACTCTTACACAACATTCCAATTCATCCATACACTCATCAATAGCATTCCTATCCATCCATACACTCATCCATAGCATTTCCATCCATCCATACACTCATACATAACATTCCTATCCATCCATACACTCATACATAAAATTCCTATCCATCCATACACTCATCCATAACATTCCTATCCATGCATACACTCATACATAACATTCCTATCCATCCATACCCTTATCCATAGCAGTCCTATCGATCCATACACTCATAAACAACATTCCTATCCATCCATACACTCATCAATAGCATTCCTATCCAACAATACACTCATCCATAGCATTTCTATCCATCCATACACTCATACATAACATTCCTATCCATCCATACACTCATACATAACATTCCTATCCATCCATACCCTCATCCATAGCATTCCTATCCATCCATACACTCATACACAACATTCCTATCCATCCATACACTCATCAATAGCATTCCTATCCATCAATACACTCATTCATAGCATTTCCATCCATCCATACACTCATACATAACATTCCTATCCATCCATACACTCATACATAACATTCCTATCCATCCATACACTCATACATAACATTCCTATCCATGCATACACTCATACATAACATTCCTATCCATCCATACCCTCATCCATAGCATTCCTATCGATCCATACACTCATAAACAACATTGCTATCCATCCATACACTCATCAATAGCATTCCTATCCATCCATACACTCATCCATAGCATTTCTATCCATCCATACACTCATACATAACATTCCTATCCATCTATACACTCATACATAACATTCCTATCCATCCATACCCTCATCCATAGCATTCCTATCCATCCATACACTCATACACAACATTCCTATCCATCCATACACTCATCAATAGCATTCCTATGCATCCATACACTCATCCATAGCATTTCTATCCATCCATACACTCATACATAACATTCCTATCCATCCATACACTCATACATAACATTCCTATCCATCCATACACTCATCCATAACATTCCTATCCATGCATACACACATACATAACATTCCTATCCATCCATACACTCATCCATAGCATTCCTATCCATCTATACACTCATCCACAAGATTCCTATCCATCCATACTCATCCACAACATTTCTATCATCCATAACATTCCCATCCATCCTTACAATCATCCACAACATTCCTATTTATACATACACTCATCAATAGCATTCCATTCCATCCATACACTCATCCATAGCATTCCGATCCATCCATACACTCATCCATAGCACTCCTATCCATCCATACACTCATCCACAACATTCATATCCATCCATAAACTCATCCATAGCACTCCTATCCATCCATACACACATCCCTAGTATTCCTATCCATCCATACACTCATCCACAGCATTCCTATCCATCCATACCCTCATCCATAACATTCATATCTATCCATACACTCATCCATAGCATTCCTATCCATCCATACACTCATCCATAACATTCCCATCCATCCATACACTCATCCATAACATTCCTATCCATTCATGCACTCATCCATAACATTCCTATCCATCGATACACTCATCCATAACATTCCTATCCATCAATACACTCATCAATAACATTCCTATCCATCCATACCCTCATCTATAGCATTCCAATCCATCTATACACTCATCCACAACATTCCTATCCATCCATACCCTCATCCATAGCATTCCTATCCATCCATACACTCATACACAACATTCCTATCCATCCATACACTCATCAATAGCATTCCTATCCATCCATACACTCATCCATAACATTCCTATCCATCCATACCCTCATCCCTAGCATTCCTATCCATCCATACTCTCATACACAACATTCCTATCCATCCATACACTCATCCATAGCATTCCTATCCATCAATACACTCATCCATAACATTCCCATCCATCCTTACACTCATCCACAACATTTCTATCCATCCATGCTCATACATAACATTCCTATCCATCCATACACTCATCCAAAACATTCCTATCCATCAATACACTCATCCATAGCATTCCTATCCATCCATAGACTCATCCATAGCATTCCTATCCATCTATACTCTCATACAAAACATTCCTATCCATCCATACACTCATCGACAACATTCCTATCTATCAATACACTCATCCATAGCTTTCCTATCCATCCATACACTCATCCAGAGCATCCCTATCCATCCATACACTCATCCATAACATTCATATCAATCCATAGACTCATCCATAGCATTCCAATCCATCCATTCACTCATCCATAACATTCCTATCTGTCCATACCCTCATTTTAGCATTCCTATCCATCCATACACTCATACACAACATTCCTATCCATCCATACACTCATCCATAGCATTGCTATCCATCCATAAACTCATCCATAACATTCCCATCCATCCTTACACTCATCAACAACATTTCTATCCATTCATACACTCATCCATAGCATTCCTATCCAACAATACACACATCAATAGTATTCCTATCCATCCATACACTCATCCCTAGCATTCCTATCCATCCATACACTCATCCATAGCATTCCTATCCATCCATACACTCATCCAAAGCATTCCTATGATCCATACACCCATCCACAACATTCCTGTCCATGCATACACTCATCCACAACATTCCAATCCATCCATAATCATACACAACATTCATCTCCATCCATACACTCATCCATAGCATTCCTATCCATCCATACACTGATCCGCAACATTCCTATCCATCCATACACTCATCCATAACATTCATATCAATCCATACACTCATCCATAGCATTCCTATCCATCCATACACCCATCCATAACATTCCTATCCATCCATCCCCTCATCCATAGCATTCCTATCCATCCATGCACTCATACACAACATTCCTATCCATCCATACATTCATCCATAACATTCCTTTTCATCCATACACTCATCCATAACATTCCCATCCATCGTTACAGTCATACACAACATTCCTATCCATCCATACACTCATCCATAGCATTCCAATCCATCCATGCACACATCCCTAGTATTCCTATCCATCCATACACTCATCCATACCATTCCCAAACATCCATACACTTATCCATAGCATTCCTATCAATCCATACACGCATCCATACCATTCCCATCCATTAATACACTCATCCATAGCATTCCCATCCATCAATACACTCATCCACAACATTCCTATCCATCAATACTCATCCACAACATTCCTATCCATGCATAATTACACTCATCCACAACATTCCTTATCCATCCACACTCATACACAACATTCCTATCCATCCATACACTCATCCGTAGCATTACTATCCATCCATACACTCATCCACAACATTACTATCCATCCATACACTCATCCATAACATTCCCATCCATCCTAACATTCATCCACAACATACCTATCCATCCATACACTCATCCATAGCATCCCTATCCATCCATACACTCATCCATAACATTCATATCAATCCATAGACTCATCCATAGCATTCCAATCCATCCATATACTCATCCATAACATTCCTATCCATCCATACCGTCATCCATAGCATTCCTATCCATCCATACACTCATGCACAACATTCCTATCCATCCATACACTCATCCATAGCATTCCTATCCATCCATACACTCATCCGTAACATTCCTATCCATCCATACACTCATCCATAACATTCCTATCCATCCATACCCTCATACACAACATTCCTATCCATCCATACACTGATCCACATACACACACAAATACATACATATATACATCCATTCTTCCGTCCATCCATCCATCCATACATACACAAATACATACATCCATCCATTCTTCCATTCATCTATCCATCCATGCATGCATACACACACATCCATCCATCCATACACACACACACACACACACACACACACACATGCATACATACATACATACATACACACACGCATACATACATACATACATACATACATACATACACAAATACATATATACATCCATTCTTCCATCCATCCATCCATCCATCCATCCATCCATACATACATACACAAATACATACATCCATCCTTTCTTCCATTCATCTATCCATCCATACATACATACACACACATCCATCCATCCATCCACACACACACACACACACACACATGCATACATACATACATACATACATACATACACACACGCATACATACATACATACATACACAAATACATATATACATCCATTCTTCCATCCATCCATCCATCCATCCATCCATACATACACAAATACATCCATCCATCCATCCATCCATCCATTCTTCCATTCATCTATCCATCCATACATACATACACACACATCCATCCATCCACACACACACACACATGCATACGTACATACATACATACATACATACATACATACATAACATACATACATACATATAGTCTTTCCCATGCACAGTTACAACACATTTACATAAATACATACATAGCCAATAATGATATAGGCAGAATATGTGAATTTCTTGTACTTGGAATTGTTGTAAGACAGCATGTTCAAGTACAAAGTGTTACAAAGTGTGGAAAGTATAAAATACAATGAAGTTATAATGTCCTGAACATCTAATTGGGTCAATTATATATATATATATATATATATATATATATATATATATATATCTGTCTTCCCCAATTGTTTTTGCTTAATTGTGCTAAAATGTTTTTATTTTCAAAATCTAATTCTGAAAACTCCCCATTCAGTGACCCTGCACAGCTACAGGGGAACAGCTGCAGAATCACATATCAACAGGTTTCTCATTGTAGCAATTACAGTCAATTGCATTCCAACAAACTGACCTTGATAGTCTGAAATATGATAGCCTTCATGTCCTCCAGTCCAGTAACTGGGTTTCTCATAAAAGGCAAACTGATATCATTTTGCCTGGTCATTTCTGAAACTCCATCCTTAGTGAAGTGACATAGGGGGCCCCTTCTTTGATACAAGTCTGAGAGGGATCACACCAATAAACAGCAGAGCCAAATGGCACAGAAAGATAAGTGGGGGATAAAAGACAATATTTTTGTTTTGAAAGATGTATTGATGACAGAAAAGAAGATACTTCAAATATATGCAACAGCAGTCAGACAACATGCAAAGGTATGTTTTCAATGTCATGATATTTGACAACTGATTTAATATTTTCTTTTAATTTGATAGTTGTATTTTCAGTTGACTTTTTTAATCTTATATAATGTAATTTCCGTAAACAAAATGACATCAAACTAGTTAATTCTAAGCTAGTAAATTACTTTCTTTTAAAGATGGATGAATATTTTATATGAGATTTTCCAAGTCATACTTTTTGTTTTCAATTTATACAGTAGATGTAATTAGCTATATCAGTTATGTATGTAAAATGTGTTGGCTTTAACTGAGTTGCAGATTGAGTTTAAGCTTAAGAATGGCCTTATAGATATCAGTAAATATTCTTTCAAGGTATTTTATATAAGAATTTGATGTATTGTGACTACTACCACAATAATAACCCAAGCAGACCTTTAGTCTAAAAGACAATAACATCATTAGGCTGGGTGATAAGAGTTGGAAGATATTCTCCATTTGGTCATTATGAAAGATACACAGTTGCAAGTCTGGTAATGTTAAATACTTCGACCATATATTTATTCATATTTGAAGCATTTGAAGCATTAAGTAAAAAAGAACCTCTTCAGTATATGCTATGAATATTGGACACTGGTAGGAAGAATACAAAAGACACAATTTATATATATTGGATAACTGATTATAAAAGTACTTCATAGCGAGGTCCACAAACATAGACCACACTTTAAGCAGGATGTGAGTTACCAAGAAAACTCCAAAAATTGAGGAAAAAAATCCCTTTGATATCAAGAAAACTGAGGGGGGGGGAGCAGTGTTATGGAACTGTGCTGTTTATTGACCAATTCCTCATTTTACAATCATGTCGATATTAATTTTTAATAACATGCTTTTTCTAATGAAGTTGTTCGTTATTCTGTTTAAATAACATTTATTTTCAAAATGTCCAACATATGAAAGATCGTTCCAACTGGTTTCAACAACCTATCACGTGTTACGAATTAATTAATTGGAATTAATAATATGCAGGTTTGCAAGTTATAAGGGCATGAGTTATTGAGGGAGCGGTGTACTTTGTTAGCTTATTTCCAAATGCACACATTATTAAGCTTAGATTTTTGCAAATAAATGTTAGTGATTTTTTGGCATGATTCTGACTAACTTTATTAAATTCCATTGTACAATTCAATACAAATCAATAAGGCCTAACATTTATCCCAATGATATGTATCTTTATGCCGATGTAAAGTTTACAGAGGTTTACTCATTCATGTAGTGGGTCTATGAGCCTTTTGTCTTTAGGACATTTGTGACCAAAAATTCAACATTTATATGCTTTAAAGTGTATGTTTCTCAAGATTATATCCTTAATTATTTCATCTTCACAGATTTTATGCAGTTGGTTTTTAGATTAGAAGTAACAAATCATTTTTTTTCTATCTTTAATTGCAGGAAGGAAAAGGATCAGAAAGCGCAGACCAAGAGTTAGCTCTTGTTGAATACACCCACAAATTTTTGTATCTGGCCATTTTTTTCAGATGAAAACACTTTATATTTTGTAAAGAACCAATAGCAAAAGTGCAAAAAGAGAAATTGGCATACAGCAAAATGTCAATGAAGCTTGATAAAAAAAGGCAAACATATTATATATACAGCTTATCTAGCATGTAAATTGTTTGGAAATGTCACCAAAGATATAATTTCAATGAAAAATATTAACAAGAAATGGCTGGAAACTAGAACAAAAAATTATTTAAAATAAGTTTAACAATCTTGTCACTGTGGCACAAAACTGCAAAATTGATATTAATCATATGACAAAAGTAAATTGCTGTACGATCTGTGTGATTTATTTTCCTTTTGAGACCGATTTGATTCTTTCAAGACATCACTGTTTTGAGTAAAACTTACAAACTTTTTCAATCTTTATTGCTAAAATATTAAACTTATGACAATCTCTATAGGAAGTATTTTGCACTATTTTGTGAAGACAGTATATGCACACTTGTTACTGTTTGCTTCTTTACAAAGATATGATTGCGCTATTATAACCATTAGGGCTGTTCCATTTAAACATACATGGTACCCAGGGAAGGCAGTTTTTAAAAAATATATGCCATGGTACTTTGATTTCAACGAGTTCATATTAAAATTATAAGAAATTTCTAAATAGCATCTATGGGTGAGTACCCCACTTTAAAAGTGCCTTCCTTTTGTCCCATGTATGTTTTAATGGAACAGTCCTTATTATTGAGTTTAAAGTGACACACTTGTCAGGTATATATCTGTGCACTAATCATAGAAAGAAGGCTTAGCATGATCTTCAGGATGACAAACTTGATGTAGGGGTGACATCTTTCTTTGTATCCAGATATTATTCTACAATAAAATCTATAACTAGTCACATTTAACATTAGCACCTCTTGGTATAAGCAAATATCAAATGATATGTAAATGTATTCAGGAATCACCTTAAGTTTAATTAGGTATATGGTATGTTTGGCAATATAGTGATATTATCACATTCATATACACATTTACTGGGAGCACACAAAATATCAAATATGTCTTCATTTGCATCATCACCTGAACATATTTTCCCAGTAGTAAAAACAAGCATTTTAAGCTGAAAAGCTGCTGTTGTAATTGTTGTTTTGTTTATAAAATATACATTCTTATTGTATCTTTTCTGAAGGGTAAATCAATTATATCTCAAAGCTGAATGAGAACTATGTCATTATTTTTGTCCATCTTGATTAATCTTATCAATAAAAGTGGACTTACTTTTGTGACCTCTTCATATGTGTATCATTTAACTACTGTGTTTGTGTTCTTTGAAAGCTAAAAGGAACATCACTGAAAGGTTCCACTGAATAGTTCAGTGTAAACCTAACTTTTTAAGCTCTATCATTAGGTAATGAAAGTTTCAAAGTTGCTGCAATATTAACAGTATGCCTTTTTGACATGGACTCCCATTTTGATTAAAATGTGTCAGAATATAATAATCATTGTGCTTTGATCTGGGATAGAAATTGTCCCCTTGGGATTACAGATCTGCATCAAACACTCAGTACAACCTTGTGTACCACTTTAAATTCTGAGCCAAGGATGGAATTTTCATAATTTACACATAGACACATGATGGATTCTATTATTACTACCATGGGCAGTCTCCACTTGGGAGGGTAGTACATTTGATAATCAGTAGAGTAATATAATAATATAATAAGAATTTACAACTAATATTAAACACAAAGTTCAAGTCATATAGGAATAACAACACATCCATTTTTTATATTCTGGAGGCAGTGTGAGGCATAGATCTAGTAATCTTACATCAGATATTTTAAACAACCAAATGAATGGTATACTGTTACCATGCAAATAGGGTAATGTTGCTATTTGTGCTTTGGAATTAACGATGTAGTATTTTTACTACACCAGGTTTTGCAAATCAAATAAGTTAGTGTTACACTGTTAAATGGAAATAGGGTAATACAACTAAATGAACAATGTAGTATTATCTCTACATCAAGTTTTGGAAATAAAGACAATCAGTTTTACAATGTGACCTAGAAATAAAGTAATCTTACTACACAAATTTGGTGATTGACAATGTAGCATGTTACTACATCATATTTTGGAGATCACAGACTCTGCTTTACAATGTCACATGGAAATAGGGTAATATTACTAGATGGGTTTGGTGGAGAGCTATGCAGTATTGTTACTACATCAGGCTTTGGGATCACAAAATCAGTGCCTAGAAATAGGGTACTGTTACTACATGGGTTTGGTGGAAGGCTATGTAGTATTGTTACTACATCAGGCTTGGAAATCACAAAACCAGTGCCCTAGAAATAGGGTATTGTTACTACATGGGTTTGGTGGAAGGCGTTGTAGTATTGTTACTACATCAGGTTTGGAAATCGCAAACCCAGTGCACTAGAAATAGGGTATTGTTACTACATGGGTATGGTAGAGAGCTATGTAGTATTGTTACTACATCAGGCTTTGGAGATCACAAAATCAGTGCCTAGAAATAGGGTATTGTTACTACATGTGTTTGGGGGATAGCCATGTAGTATTGTTACTACATCAGGCTTTGGAGATCACAAAATCAGTGCCTAGAAGTAGGGTATTGTTACTACATGTGTTTGGGGGATAGCCATGTAGTATTGTTACTACATCAGGCTTTGGAGATCACAAAATCAGTGCCTAGAAATAGGGTATTGTTACTACATGTGTTTGGGGGATAGCCATGTAGTATTGTTACTACATCAGGCTTTGGAGATCACAAAATCAGTGCCTAGAAGTAGGGTATTGTTACTACATGTGTTTGGGGGATAGCCATGTAGTATTGTTACTACATCAGGCTTTGGAGATCACAAAATCAGTGCCTAGAAGTAGGGTATTGTTACTACATGTGTTTGGGGGATAGCCATGTAGTATTGTTACTACATCAGGCTTTGGAGATCACAAAATCAGTGCCTAGAAGTAGGGTATTGTTACTACATGGGTTTGGTGGAGAGCCATGTAGTATTGTCACTACATCAGAATTTGAAGAAAACAAATCAATGCCTAGAATTAGGGTATTGTTACTACATGGGTTAGGTGGCAGGCTATGTAGTATTGTTACTGTAACATCAGATTTTGAAGAAAACAAATCAATGCCTAGAAATAGGGTATTGTTACTACATGGGTTTGGTGGAGAGCTATGTAGTATTGTTGCTACATCAGGTTTTAGAGATCACAAAATCAGTGGTGGGAAATAGGGTATTGTTAATGCATATCTTTGGGAATTAACCATGTAGTATTGTTACTAGTACGTTTACTAGTACAACATGATTCACTTTACAACTTCTTGTGCTTCTTCTTATTAAACTTGACATTGTGTGTAGAGGGTTTAAAATTCCTTTAAAAAGGACAATTAGCAAGCAATTCCTTTTTTATTCTGACAGCCATTTGCTATCCATCCATAAACTCATCCATAACATTCCCATCCATCCTTACACTCATCCACAACATTTCTATCCATTCATACACTCATCCATAGCATTCCTATCCAACAATACACACATCCATAGTATTCCTATCCATCCATACACTCATCCCCAGCATTCCTATCCATCCATACACTCATCCATAGCATTCCTATCCATCCATAAACTCATCCAAAGCATTCCTATGATCCATACACTCATCCACAACATTCCTATCCATCCATAATCATACACAACATTCCTATCCATCCATACACTCATCCATAGCATTCCTATCCATCCATACACTCATCCGTAACATTCCTATCCATCCATACACTCATCCATAACATTCCTATCCATCCTTACACTCATCCACAACATTCCTATCCATCTATACACCCATCCGTAACATTCCTATCCATCCATACACTCATCAATAGCATTCTTATCCATCCATACACTCATCCGTAACATTCCTATCCATCCATACACTCATCCATAACATTCCCATCCATCCTTACACTCATCCACAACATTCCTATCCATCCATACACTCATCCATAGCATCCCTATCCATCCATACACTCATCCATGACATTCATATCAATCCATACACTCATCAATAGCATTCCAATCCATCCATACACTAATCCATAACATTCCTATCCATCCATACCCTCATCCATAGCATTCCTATCCATCCATACACTCTTACACAACATTCCAATTCATCCATACACTCATCAATAGCATTCCTATCCATCCATACACTCATCCATAGCATTTCCATCCATCCATACACTCATACATAACATTCCTATCCATCCATACACTCATACATAAAATTCCTATCCATCCATACACTCATCCATAACATTCCTATCCATGCATACACTCATACATAACATTCCTATCCATCCATACCCTTATCCATAGCAGTCCTATCGATCCATACACTCATAAACAACATTCCTATCCATCCATACACTCATCAATAGCATTCCTATCCAACAATACACTCATCCATAGCATTTCTATCCATCCATACACTCATACATAACATTCCTATCCATCCATACACTCATACATAACATTCCTATCCATCCATACCCTCATCCATAGCATTCCTATCCATCCATACACTCATACACAACATTCCTATCCATCCATACACTCATCAATAGCATTCCTATCCATCAATACACTCATTCATAGCATTTCCATCCATCCATACACTCATACATAACATTCCTATCCATCCATACACTCATACATAACATTCCTATCCATCCATACACTCATACATAACATTCCTATCCATGCATACACTCATACATAACATTCCTATCCATCCATACCCTCATCCATAGCATTCCTATCGATCCATACACTCATAAACAACATTCCTATCCATCCATACACTCATCAATAGCATTCCTATCCATCCATACACTCATCCATAGCATTTCTATCCATCCATACACTCATACATAACATTCCTATCCATCTATACACTCATACATAACATTCCTATCCATCCATACCCTCATCCATAGCATTCCTATCCATCCATACACTCATACACAACATTCCTATCCATCCATACACTCATCAATAGCATTCCTATGCATCCATACACTCATCCATAGCATTTCTATCCATCCATACACTCATACATAACATTCCTATCCATCCATACACTCATACATAACATTCCTATCCATCCATACACTCATCCATAACATTCCTATCCATGCATACACACATACATAACATTCCTATCCATCCATACACTCATCCATAGCATTCCTATCCATCTATACACTCATCCACAAGATTCCTATCCATCCATACTCATCCACAACATTTCTATCATCCATAACATTCCCATCCATCCTTACAATCATCCACAACATTCCTATTTATACATACACTCATCAATAGCATTCCATTCCATCCATACACTCATCCATAGCATTCCGATCCATCCATACACTCATCCATAGCACTCCTATCCATCCATACACTCATCCACAACATTCATATCCATCCATAAACTCATCCATAGCACTCCTATCCATCCATACACACATCCCTAGTATTCCTATCCATCCATACACTCATCCACAGCATTCCTATCCATCCATACCCTCATCCATAACATTCATATCAATCCATACACTCATCCATAGCATTCCTATCCATCCATACACTCATCCATAACATTCCCATCCATCCATACACTCATCCATAACATTCCTATCCATTCATGCACTCATCCATAACATTCCTATCCATCGATACACTCATCCATAACATTCCTATCCATCAATACACTCATCAATAACATTCCTATCCATCCATACCCTCATCTATAGCATTCCAATCCATCTATACACTCATCCACAACATTCCTATCCATCCATACCCTCATCCATAGCATTCCTATCCATCCATACACTCATACACAACATTCCTATCCATCCATACACTCATCAATAGCATTCCTATCCATCCATACACTCATCCATAACATTCCTATCCATCCATACCCTCATCCTTAGCATTCCTATCCATCCATACTCTCATACACAACATTCCTATCCATCCATACACTCATCCATAGCATTCCTATCCATCAATACACTCATCCATAACATTCCCATCCATCCTTACACTCATCCACAACATTTCTATCCATCCATGCTCATACATAACATTCCTATCCATCCATACACTCATCCAAAACATTCCTATCCATCAATACACTCATCCATAGCATTCCTATCCATCCATAGACTCATCCATAGCATTCCTATCCATCTATACTCTCATACAAAACATTCCTATCCATCCATACACTCATCGACAACATTCCTATCTATCAATACACTCATCCATAGCTTTCCTATCCATCCATACACTCATCCAGAGCATCCCTATCCATCCATACACTCATCCATAACATTCATATCAATCCATAGACTCATCCATAGCATTCCAATCCATCCATTCACTCATCCATAACATTCCTATCTGTCCATACCCTCATTTTAGCATTCCTATCCATCCATACACTCATACACAACATTCCTATCCATCCATACACTCATCCATAGCATTGCTATCCATCCATAAACTCATCCATAACATTCCCATCCATCCTTACACTCATCAACAACATTTCTATCCATTCATACACTCATCCATAGCATTCCTATCCAACAATACACACATCAATAGTATTCCTATCCATCCATACACTCATCCCTAGCATTCCTATCCATCCATACACTCATCCATAGCATTCCTATCCATCCATACACTCATCCAAAGCATTCCTATGATCCATACACCCATCCACAACATTCCTGTCCATGCATACACTCATCCACAACATTCCAATCCATCCATAATCATACACAACATTCATCTCCATCCATACACTCATCCATAGCATTCCTATCCATCCATACACTGATCCGCAACATTCCTATCCATCCATACACTCATCCATAACATTCATATCAATCCATACACTCATCCATAGCATTCCTATCCATCCATACACCCATCCATAACATTCCTATCCATCCATCCCCTCATCCATAGCATTCCTATCCATCCATGCACTCATACACAACATTCCTATCCATCCATACATTCATCCATAACATTCCTTTTCATCCATACACTCATCCATAACATTCCCATCCATCGTTACAGTCATACACAACATTCCTATCCATCCATACACTCATCCATAGCATTCCAATCCATCCATGCACACATCCCTAGTATTCCTATCCATCCATACACTCATCCATACCATTCCCAAACATCCATACACTTATCCATAGCATTCCTATCAATCCATACACGCATCCATACCATTCCCATCCATTAATACACTCATCCATAGCATTCCCATCCATCAATACACTCATCCACAACATTCCTATCCATCAATACTCATCCACAACATTCCTATCCATGCATAATTACACTCATCCACAACATTCCTTATCCATCCACACTCATACACAACATTCCTATCCATCCATACACTCATCCGTAGCATTACTATCCATCCATACACTCATCCACAACATTACTATCCATCCATACACTCATCCATAACATTCCCATCCATCCTAACATTCATCCACAACATACCTATCCATCCATACACTCATCCATAGCATCCCTATCCATCCATACACTCATCCATAACATTCATATCAATCCATAGACTCATCCATAGCATTCCAATCCATCCATATACTCATCCATAACATTCCTATCCATCCATACCGTCATCCATAGCATTCCTATCCATCCATACACTCATACACAACATTCCTATCCATCCATACACTCATCCATAGCATTCCTATCCATCCATACACTCATCCGTAACATTCCTATCCATCCATACACTCATCCATAACATTCCTATCCATCCATACCCTCATACACAACATTCCTATCCATCCATACACTGATCCACATACACACACAAATACATACATATATACATCCATTCTTCCGTCCATCCATCCATCCATACATACACAAATACATACATCCATCCATTCTTCCATTCATCTATCCATCCATGCATGCATACACACACATCCATCCATCCATACACACACACACACACACACACACACACACATGCATACATACATACATACATACACACACGCATACATACATACATACATACATACATACATACATACACAAATACATATATACATCCATTCTTCCATCCATCCATCCATCCATCCATCCATCCATACATACATACACAAATACATACATCCATCCTTTCTTCCATTCATCTATCCATCCATACATACATACACACACATCCATCCATCCATCCACACACACACACACACACACACATGCATACATACATACATACATACATACACACACGCATACATACATACATACATACATACATACATACACAAATACATATATACATCCATTCTTCCATCCATCCATCCATCCATCCATCCATACATACACAAATACATCCATCCATCCATCCATCCATCCATTCTTCCATTCATCTATCCATCCATACATACATACACACACATCCATCCATCCACACACACACACACATGCATACGTACATACATACATACATACATACATACATACATAACATACATACATACATATAGTCTTTCCCATGCACAGTTACAACACATTTACATAAATACATACATAGCCAATAATGATATAGGCAGAATATGTGAATTTCTTGTACTTGGAATTGTTGTAAGACAGCATGTTCAAGTACAAAGTGTTACAAAGTGTGGAAAGTATAAAATACAATGAAGTTATAATGTCCTGAACATCTAATTGGGTCAATTATATATATATATATATATATATATATATATATATATATATATATATATATATATATATATATATATATCTGTCTTCCCCAATTGTTTTTGCTTAATTGTGCTAAAATGTTTTTATTTTCAAAATCTAATTCTGAAAACTCCCCATTCAGTGACCCTGCACAGCTACAGGGGAACAGCTGCAGAATCACATATCAACAGGTTTCTCATTGTAGCAATTACAGTCAATTGCATTCCAACAAACTGATTTTGATAGTCTGAAATATGATAGCCTTCATGTCCTCCAGTCCAGTAACTGGGTTTCTCATAAAAGGCAAACTGATATCATTTTGCCTGGTCATTTCTGAAACTCCATCCTTAGTGAAGTGACATAGGGGGCCCCTTCTTTGATACAAGTCTGAGAGGGATCACACCAATAAACAGCAGAGCCAAATGGCACAGAAAGATAAGTGGGGGATAAAAGACAATATTTTTGTTTTGAAAGATGTATTGATGACAGAAAAGAAGATACTTCAAATATATGCAACAGCAGTCAGACAACATGCAAAGGTATGTTTTCAATGTCATGATATTTGACAACTGATTTAATATTTTCTTTTAATTTGATAGTTGTATTTTCAGTTGACTTTTTTAATCTTATATAATGTAATTTCCGTAAACAAAATGACATCAAACTAGTTAATTCTAAGCTAGTAAATTACTTTCTTTTAAAGATGGATGAATATTTTATATGAGATTTTCCAAGTCATACTTTTTGTTTTCAATTTATACAGTAGATGTAATTAGCTATATCAGTTATGTATGTAAAATGTGTTGGCTTTAACTGAGTTGCAGATTGAGTTTAAGCTTAAGAATGGCCTTATAGATATCAGTAAATATTCTTTCAAGGTATTTTATATAAGAATTTGATGTATTGTGACTACTACCACAATAATAACCCAAGCAGACCTTTAGTCTAAAAGACAATAACATCATTAGGCTGGGTGATAAGAGTTGGAAGATATTCTCCATTTGGTCATTATGAAAGATACACAGTTGCAAGTCTGGTAATGTTAAATACTTCGACCATATATTTATTCATATTTGAAGCATTTGAAGCATTAAGTAAAAAAGAACCTCTTCAGTATATGCTATGAATATTGGACACTGGTAGGAAGAATACAAAAGACACAATTTATATATATTGGATAACTGATTATAAAAGTACTTCATAGCGAGGTCCACAAACATAGACCACACTTTAAGCAGGATGTGAGTTACCAAGAAAACTCCAAAAATTGAGGAAAAAAATCCCTTTGATATCAAGAAAACTGAGGGGGGGGGGAGCAGTGTTATGGAACTGTGCTGTTTATTGACCAATTCCTCATTTTACAATCATGTCGATATTAATTTTTAATAACATGCTTTTTCTAATGAAGTTGTTCGTTATTCTGTTTAAATAACATTTATTTTCAAAATGTCCAACATATGAAAGATCGTTCCAACTGGTTTCAACAACCTATCACGTGTTACGAATTAATTAATTGGAATTAATAATATGCAGGTTTGCAAGTTATAAGGGCATGAGTTATTGAGGGAGCGGTGTACTTTGTTAGCTTATTTCCAAATGCACACATTATTAAGCTTAGATTTTTGCAAATAAATGTTAGTGATTTTTTGGCATGATTCTGACTAACTTTATTAAATTCCATTGTACAATTCAATACAAATCAATAAGGCCTAACATTTATCCCAATGATATGTATCTTTATGCCGATGTAAAGTTTACAGAGGTTTACTCATTCATGTAGTGGGTCTATGAGCCTTTTGTCTTTAGGACATTTGTGACCAAAAATTCAACATTTATATGCTTTAAAGTGTATGTTTCTCAAGATTATATCCTTAATTATTTCATCTTCACAGATTTTATGCAGTTGGTTTTTAGATTAGAAGTAACAAATCATTTTTTTTCTATCTTTAATTGCAGGAAGGAAAAGGATCAGAAAGCGCAGACCAAGAGTTAGCTCTTGTTGAATACACCCACAAATTTTTGTATCTGGCCATTTTTTTCAGATGAAAACACTTTATATTTTGTAAAGAACCAATAGCAAAAGTGCAAAAAGAGAAATTGGCATACAGCAAAATGTCAATGAAGCTTGATAAAAAAAGGCAAACATATTATATATACAGCTTATCTAGCATGTAAATTGTTTGGAAATGTCACCAAAGATATAATTTCAATGAAAAATATTAACAAGAAATGGCTGGAAACTAGAACAAAAAATTATTTAAAATAAGTTTAACAATCTTGTCACTGTGGCACAAAACTGCAAAATTGATATTAATCATATGACAAAAGTAAATTGCTGTACGATCTGTGTGATTTATTTTCCTTTTGAGACCGATTTGATTCTTTCAAGACATCACTGTTTTGAGTAAAACTTACAAACTTTTTCAATCTTTATTGCTAAAATATTAAACTTATGACAATCTCTATAGGAAGTATTTTGCACTATTTTGTGAAGACAGTATATGCACACTTGTTACTGTTTGCTTCTTTACAAAGATATGATTGCGCTATTATAACCATTAGGGCTGTTCCATTTAAACATACATGGTACCCAGGGAAGGCAGTTTTTAAAAAATATATGCCATGGTACTTTGATTTCAACGAGTTCATATTAAAATTATAAGAAATTTCTAAATAGCATCTATGGGTGAGTACCCCACTTTAAAAGTGCCTTCCTTTTGTCCCATGTATGTTTTAATGGAACAGTCCTTATTATTGAGTTTAAAGTGACACACTTGTCAGGTATATATCTGTGCACTAATCATAGAAAGAAGGCTTAGCATGATCTTCAGGATGACAAACTTGATGTAGGGGTGACATCTTTCTTTGTATCCAGATATTATTCTACAATAAAATCTATAACTAGTCACATTTAACATTAGCACCTCTTGGTATAAGCAAATATCAAATGATATGTAAATGTATTCAGGAATCACCTTAAGTTTAATTAGGTATATGGTATGTTTGGCAATATAGTGATATTATCACATTCATATACACATTTACTGGGAGCACACAAAATATCAAATATGTCTTCATTTGCATCATCACCTGAACATATTTTCCCAGTAGTAAAAACAAGCATTTTAAGCTGAAAAGCTGCTGTTGTAATTGTTGTTTTGTTTATAAAATATACATTCTTATTGTATCTTTTCTGAAGGGTAAATCAATTATATCTCAAAGCTGAATGAGAACTATGTCATTATTTTTGTCCATCTTGATTAATCTTATCAATAAAAGTGGACTTACTTTTGTGACCTCTTCATATGTGTATCATTTAACTACTGTGTTTGTGTTCTTTGAAAGCTAAAAGGAACATCACTGAAAGGTTCCACTGAATAGTTCAGTGTAAACCTAACTTTTTAAGCTCTA
>CM068832.1:82637548-82697548 GCA_028554795.2 Sinohyriopsis cumingii
TGCTGTCAGTGTTAGACGGAAATTTGTGAACGTCCAAGCAGTCTCAATGAATTGCTGTCAATGTTAGACTGGAATTTGTGACCGTCCAAGCTATCTCTTCGAATTGTTGTCAGTGCCAGATACATCAACACAGACAGCTTTCAACTATTCTGACAAAGGTTGGGTATTGTCAAACATAAAATGGTACGATATGTATAATACGGATTTGTTTTGTACACTCACTCACACTCACAATAAATGAGAAAAAAAAATAGCATAATGAAAAGTCTTACTATCCTGCTTTGTCTCTCTGTCTGTCCGTCTCTCGATATAATTTCTAAATAAACAAGCGCAAACATATAACATTACAATACGGCATAGGGGGTGGAAGGCTACAAGTATATTTAATTTCACCCAGACACACGCACGCAATATATATAATTAAAATAATGGGGGGAAAAACACAAACGCCGATAAATTTGTGTAACTACTTTTTCGTTTATTGTATGATTCTTAGGCCATAAACTATTTCAACGGAAATGATGGCGTCAACGTATTTATTAAAACTATCTTCACTGAATGATATACATTATTGTAACAATCTCGTGTATAACAAGTCAAAACGGTTAAAGTCTCTAATGAAAAGGACTCAGTGGAACCACTGTAGAGACTAGCAGTCATTCACACAATAATATATTTATAATTTACATAAATGTATAAAACATCATTTCTTTTATTCAAATTTTATTATATACTTAAGTGTAAAATATTTACATTATTGGCGAAATAATATTGGTATTTTGTCATTATTATATTTCAAATGTGAAAATACAAGATTTCCCATATGCCGTGTGACGCTTGATTGTGTGTCGCTACAAACGTTATTCCCGCTGCAAGAAAAACGAACACTATTTTTTGTGGGCTAGAAGAAATAAATAGGAACTACGTTACATTTCAGATATGGAAATTACATTTTGCTGAAGAAATTTGACTCGACACCATTCAAGTCTCTACGAAGTTTTTCTCCTCACTTCCCTGCTAATAATTATAAATGGCGGCCTAAATGTTAACTTCCCGTTAGACGTTATTATCCTCAGACCTTTTAAACATACTATTCCTATTTGAGGCTATAAACTCACAAAGGTGGTAGGAAAATAACGTGTACCACACACTGAGCTATATGTTGTATTTTACTTACGAAAAGAAAATATCCTCAATGTATACAATTTTATATAATACAGTAGCTTTAAGGTTATTGGGATTCAACATATCAAAGCGATTATTCAGTTGCCTACGTTAATCAGTCTGTTATTCTCTCCATGCACAATACCGATTGGCATGAAAGAAAAGCCACGTAATGAGTGATTACTTTTATTATTAAGATGTATTGAAACATTAGAGAACTGATGATCGATACAAATATCTGCCCAACATTGCAACTTATATTTTTTGTTTACAGTTTACAAAATGAATTAAACCAATTGATTAAGTGTTAAAACGTAGAGAAAAACAATTCTTTTTGTATTAGAGCTGCTAAAACAGGTACTTTCTACAACACTGTTGTACACTGAGAGTATCTGTAACATTTGTACATTGAAAATTTCTACATTTGAGAGTAATGACGTCTGCTAGATTTATATAATGAAAAGCATCTTTTTATATTTTCTGTCGGGTTAGTTTTTATTAAAACACCTTGCAAATTTCTTGTAAGCAAGGCTCTGCTTGCTTTTCTAAAGTGTTTTATTCTGTTTTTACTGATGTATTTGTTAATGTAAGACCTATATTCGATAACGAAGGATATATGTGTTTTTTGAAAGGAATTATATTTTTTATCCATTGTATATGTTACTATGGTGAAGCCTGAGTAAGAATACAGCTTTTATTCAAAACAGAATTAAATGTATACAGTATATGTGATTTTGAAATATGTTTTTAATTTTTACAAAGAATTTTATACCTGACAATCACTTACAATAATGCGTACGTATCTTTTGGCCCGGCTATATGGTGTACCTTTTTTTTACATGAACTGGGACGAGAAGACGAATATTCCACATTTTGGTGGATATTATTTTCCTTGATATTAACATCTGTAGAGATATTACTGTCAGACGTTTTCATCGCATTTACATCTGAAATAAACGATACGTAGGTACTGAAGGCAGTATAAATAAATTTAATTGTGGGTGAACATTATTTAGGCAATTTTAACATTCTTGTAGTTCTTTTTCTGAATAATTTCAGATCATAAAGATGTCATCAAAAAATCTGAAATAAACAGTAGAATTACCGTTCTGGTTTTCAAGAAAACCTTTTCCTAATTTATGCGTAAAAATGGAGGCGTATGAACTACTACTCATTGCCATACCAATTAACTGGAAGCAGTGCCTGATCATGGCCTTCCAGGGCCGTAAGCACTGAAAATAATATGGTTCCGCCCACAAAATGTGAAACTAAAAAAATATATTAAAAGCTAAAAAGGCTTGAAAATACCAATGTTGCCATACTTCCAAATTACAATACTCGTACATAATTCGTTCACTTTTATCATCAGCAATTAATCTGAATTTTTTCTGCTGCCCTTGTTGGGCAGGTGCCCTAATCACGTGCTTAGTGGTCTTAATGGGTAATCGGGCACAGTCTGGATGTAATTTATACTATTAAATTAGGAAACAATATTTTCCAGAATAAGTTTTATTATTTTACAGGACGTTATCAAGACAACAATTTACAAGCTTATATAAATCTGCATGTGTTTTTTGACTACAATACTATTACATCTAAAGATACATGGATATACAAGCTTATATAAATCTGCATGCGGTATTTTTGACTACAATACTATTACATCTAAAGATACATGGATATACAAGCTTATATAAATCTGCATGCTGTATTTTTGACTACAATACTATTACATCTAAAGATACATGGATTTACAAGCTTATATAAATCTGCATGCGGTATTTTTGACTACAATACTATTACATCTAAAGATACATGGAGGGCATTATGAGATGTATGGAATGTATTTAAACTTTTTAAATGAAATTAGCAGAATCTTTAAAGTATAAAAAGTAATTTCTTTCAAGGTTGCAAAACTCTATCAATAAATTTGGATAGGCTCTCCGATTATTAACTACAACCTGATATAATTGATTTTAATTTAAAAGTAAAGTATGGTCAGGACTCATGAGTTATGGGTAAAATGTAAAACTGAGGTGTACATTGTTCAAAGGCGAAATTATGAAATTCTGCATAGACAGAGCTATCACTCTTAGAGATATTAGCATTTTGAAATTATATTGCTTAATTTCAAATGAAGGGTCTTCATTAACTTTGTAAAGAGATCTCATTCTTTAATGTACGTTCAACTCATTACAACAGTCTTCCCGTTACGTACCAATAATATTGTTAAATTTATCAGCCTTCAATCACAATACTCTCGTCATCAAGTAGATACCGTAAAGACTCCATTTTTTTCCTTAGAAATATTACCATGATGGCGCTTTTGAGGACTATCGTGAGAGATTTCTTGTGTGACAGAGCTTCCATGTGTATAAATGTATTGTTATTTTGGTGAAATAACACACACACACACACACACACACACACACACACACACACACTTTGAAAACACGAGAACTCAATTACGTGCTCACAGCGCGTATTTCCGTATACTCTTAGATGCGCAGACGTGATCGTTTTTCATCGAGAGATGCAAGCTTTGCCATGAGCTCACACCAGAAAATGAATTTTGTCTACACATTCTTTTCTCGGAAAATGTTTTGCTGTGTCTATATTAATAAAGTAGCCGGTGTCCTCGAGTAGCCGTCTTATGCAATAGTATTCATTGGAGCAGAATTAGCACAAGGCAGTAGCGACAGCATGTTGATGATTATATAATAAATTTACACAAAAGTCAAGGCAGATGATGATGATGATGATGATGATGATGATGATGAGAGAGAGAGAGAGAGAGAGAGAGAAAGAGAAAGAATAAGCACCGCTCACTCAAATATCAATACATGAAGGGATATGTTTAGGGCTAGACCATTCTTCTTCAAGCAGAAATACTCAGACATGAACTATCTGCAAGTTGGACAACGATGTGGTGAAAGATTATTATACAATTAATGCAAAATACGTGCGTGTCTGTGTTGAAGAAAAGAGACAACCACAATATTGAAAAAATCACAAATCTATTTTGGTCTAATTTGTAGAGAAATCGCTTCGAAAACAAACCAATACATGGTCTAACGTTATCATATTTATATTGACCCAACGATAGTATATCTGTTATGGGCCACCATTTTGAGGACTTATAGGACCAATACCCGATATTTACTATCAAGCATACCTTTAGAAGCGACCAACACCTACCAATTTAGTGACCACACAATGAAGGATGTAAAATTTAATTCCCGTTGTAATCAAAGTAACACTCCTTTTCCCTCTATAATTCCCCCTCCCACTCCCTTTCTAAGCAGTACTACTGTTCCCTTAGCGCCCTGATAACTGCTACAGCAATGCTATTAGACCGGGAGTGAAACAGTAGGAAAAGAGAGTAGTCTTCTATAGACATTGAACAGATAAAACTATAGGATGTTGGTTCATTTCAGCGACAATATTACTATAATACTTGGCCATGTCGTGCAGGGGAAATAAGCGATAAGTGCCTTTCCCAAGAGCACATCGAGGTAACAGACCTCAGCTGATGCTCTACTCATTAAACAACAGACATAGGATGCACGCCAGTATTCTGGCTTGAAAATAATTCGTAAAAGTGAAATTTCAAAACGACACCACAAAAGCCAGTTTCAACTCCTTCTGAGAGAGAGAGAGAGAGAGAGAGAGAGAGAGAGAGAGAGAGAGAGAGAGAGAGTAAAACCTACATAATTAAAAAAACAAAAAAACCAATTCTCATGTATTGCTAAACAATGTTTAACCTACCACAAGCAAAGTCAGAACTAGTCCAATTTCCATCCGACTGGCACGTGATGAAAGGATTTCCCGTGTTTTTGAGGCGCTCGTTGATGCACGTATACATTAAGGTTACCCCAACTCCAGTCTCCTGTTCGACAGCAGTACCTGGCTTTACCTCTGGTAACGGACACTCTGAAAAATAGTGTTAGGGACCGCGCTTATAATTACAATATGAGGAAGAAAAGTCGAGAAGCAGCACATTTTAGAGGAAATCAGATATTTTATATCCCTTGAATCACGATCAAGTATAAAAATAAATATGTTTTATCCTGGAGTCACAATCGAGTATAAAAATAAATATATTATATCCCTGGAGTCACGATTAAGTATAAAATTAAATATATCACTTGGGTCACGATTAAGTATAAAATTAAATAAATTATATCCCTGGAGTCAAGATCAAGTATAAAATTAAATACATTATATGCCTGGAGTCATGATCAAGTATAAAATTAAATACATTATATCCCTGGAGTCAAGATCAAGTATAAAATTAAATACATTATATCCCTGGAGTCAAGATCAAGTATAAAGTTAAATACATTATATCCCTGGACTCAAGATCAAGTATAAAATTAAATACGTTATATGCCTGGACTCAAGATCAAGTATAAAATTGAATACATTATATCCCTGTGATCATGATAAAGTATAAAATAAAATATATCGCTTGATTCACGATTTAGTATAAAAATAAATATATCATATACCTCGAGTCACGATCAAGTATAAGAAATATATTATATCCCTGGAGTCACAATAGAGTATCAAAATAGTTATATCACTGGAGTCGCGATCAAAGATAGAGAGACAGATAGGTAGATATATGATAGATAGATAGATAGATAAATAGATAGATAGATAGATCGAGAGATAAATAGGTCGATAGATAAATAGATCGATATGTAAATAGATCGATAGATAGATAGAGAGATACATAGATCGATATAGAGACATAGATAGATAGATAAATAGAGAGATAAATAGATATATAGATAAAGAGAGATATAGATAGATAAATATATAGATAGATAGAGAGATAAATAGATCGATAGAAAAATAGATAGATAAATATATAGATAAATAGAAAGATAAAGATATATAGATAAATAGACAGATAGATAGATAGATAAATAACAGATAGATATATAGATAGATAAATAAATATATAGATAAACAAATAGATAGATAAATAGACAGATAGATAGACAGATAAATAGATAGATAAATAGATAGATAGATAAATATATAGATAATAGATAAATATATAGATAAATAAAAAATAGATAGATATATAAATAGATAGATAGATATAAAATAGATGGATAGATAGATAGATAAATAGATGACTTGATGATATAGATTTGTAATGTACAGTAATTTGTTTACTGTAATACGATCTGATTTAAAAAAGAAAGCTATTATTGTCATAACTTAAGAGAAACATTTGAAGTTGGCATTTATTATTTGGAATTTAAACATTTTCTGCTAAACTTTGATCTGTTTATTCCAATTTTAACCGTTTTTTTAATACTTAGACATGTTTATTCAGACTTTGACCTGCTTCTTGGATACTTAGACTTGTTTATTCAGACTTTGACCTGCTTCTTGGATACTTAGACATGTTTATTCAGACTTTGACCTGCTTCTTGGATCCTTAGACATGTTTATTCAGATTTTGACCTGCATCTTGGATACTTAGACTTGTTTATTCAGACTTTGACCTGCTTCTTGGATACTTAGACATGTTTATTCAGACTTTGACCTGTTTCTTGGATACTTAGACCTGTTTATTCAGACTTTGACCTGCATCTTGGATACTTAGACTTATTTATTCAGACTTTGACCTGTTTCCTGGATACTTAGACATGTTTATTCTGACTTTGACATGCTTCTTGGATACTTAGACATGTTTATTCAGACTTTGACTATTTCCTTTCGAGAACTTCAAGACTATTTCATTAAAATAGCAGGCTCTGCATTTATGCTAGAGTTATATATAACTATGAAATAAAAAACTAAAATAATACAATGTTATGAAAACTTGACATATTGAAAGGTGACAAGGATCATCTTTCAGGAAATAAATTACAATAATATGCCTCCCATTCATACTTATTGCAATAATATACCATCCTACAACACCCACTGCAATAATATACCACCCTACCACACCCACTGCAATAATATACCACCCCAACACACCCATTGTAATAATATACCACCCCACCACATCCATTGCAATAATATACCACCCCAACACACAAATTGAAATAAAATCCCCCCATTCACACTTATTGAAATAATATGTCAACCCAATATACCACCCCACCACACCCATTGCAATTATATACAACCGTACTATACTCATTGCAATAATATACCACCCCACCACACCCATTGCAATAATATACCACCGTACAATACCCATTGTAATAATATACCACCCTATTATACTCATTGTAATAATATACCACCCCACCCCATCCATTGCAATAGCATACCACCCTATAATACCCACTGTAATTATATACCACCCTACTTTACCCATTGCAATAATATACCACCCGACAATACCCATTGTAATAATATACCACCCCACTATACCCATTGCATAATATACCACCCCAAACCACCTATTGCAATAACATGCCACCTTACAATACCCATTGTAATAATATACCACCCCACCACACCCATTGCAATAACATACCACCCTACAATACCCATTGTAATTATATACCACCCTACTTTACCCATTGTAATTATATACCACCCTACTTTACTCATTGCAATAACATACCACCCTACAATACCCATTGTAATAATATACCACCCCACCACACCAATTGCAACAACATACCACCCTACAATATCCATTATAACTATATACCACCCTACTTTACCCATTGTAATTATATACCACCCTACTATACCCATTACAATAATATGCCATCCCATCACAGATATCGCAATAATATACCACCCCAACACACCCATTGCAATAATATACCACCCTACCATACTCACTGCAATAATATACCACCCTACTATACCCACTGCAATAATATACCACCCCACCACACACATTGCAATAATATACCACCCCACCACATCCATTGCAACAATATACCACCCTATTATGCTCGTTGCATTAATATACCACCCTACTATACCCATTGCAATAATATACCACCCCACCACATCCATTGCAACAATATACCACCCTATTATGCTCGTTGCATTAATATACCACCCTACTATACCCAGTGCAATAATATACCACCCTACTATACCCATTGCAATAATATGCCAGCACATCACACATATCACAATAATATTCCACCCCAATACACCCATTGCAATATTAAACCACCCCAACACACCCATTGCAAAACAGTATACCACCCCGGCCCACCCAATGCAAAAATATGTCACCCCACCACACCCATTGCAATAATATAACACCCTACTATACCCATTTGCAATAATATACCACACTACTAAACCCATTGTAATACTATACCACCCTAATAGACCCATCGCAATAATATGCCACCTCATCACATATATCACAATAATTTACCACCCCAACACAACATTTGCAATAATATGCCACCCCAACACACCCATTGCAATAACATACCACTGCTAAACCCATTGCAAAAATATGCCACCCCATCACACATATCACAATAATATAACACCCCAATACACCCATTTGAATAATATGCCACCCCAACACACCCATTGCTATAATAAGCCAGCCTACTATACCCACTACAATAATATACCACCCCACCACAGCCATCGCAATAATATACCACCCTACTACACCATTGCAATAATATACCACCCTACTATACCCATTTCAATAATATACCACCCAACTATACCTATGGCAATAATATGCCACCCCATCACACATATCACAATAATATACCACCCTAATACACCCATTACAATAATATAAAACCCCACCACAGCCAATGCAGTAATTGCAAATGGTGTGTTGGGGTGGCATATTATTGCAATGGTTGTGTTGGGGTGGCATATTGTTGCGATATATGTGTTGGGGTGGCAAATTATTGCGATACGTGTAATGGGGTGGCATATTATTGCAATAGGTGTGGTATGGTGGCATATTATTTCAATGGGTGTAGTTGGGGTGGCATTCTATTGCAGTGGGTGTAACAGTGGCATATTTTTGCAATGGGTGTAACAGTAGCATTTTTTTAATGGGTGTAACAGTGGCATATTATTGCATGGGTGTTATATGGTGACATTTTATTGCAATGGGTGTCCAACACATATTATTACGATGGGTGTGTTGCAGTGGCAGATTATTGCAATGGGTGTGTTGGAGTGGTATATTAATGCGATATGTGTGATGGGGTGGCATATTATTGCTGTGGGTGTAACAGTGGCCCACCACATCAATTGCAATATGTCACCCTACAAACCCATTGCTATAATATGCCACCCTACTACACCCATTGGATTAATATGCCACCGCATCACACATATTGCAATAATATGCAACTCCATCACCCATGCTGCAATAATATGCCACGGCATAAAACGCTATTTGCATTAATTAGAGTATCAAAGTCTATTGTTTTTAAGGACAGTTACGCATGCACATATTTATGCTCCAGTGAAACTTAACCTTAAAATTAAATGCATTTGTTTGCTCTCAGAAGTGCTCTGGCTCAGAAAAGATGGATTACTTTTGCGTTTCTCGGTATATTTATTTCTCTGACACATGCAATCTGACTGCCATCGCCATCACAGACCTCGCTCCCATTCCTCTTACCACTGACGTCACAAAAATCGCTGTTCGAAGGAACGGCTGCCCGGTTCGGCATGCATCTTTCAAGGTTCCCACACTTTTTTTCTGAACAACTGCTGGCGAAGTACTGAATACAATAGAAAACAAATGTTACAAAACTACTACTACTACTACTACTACTACTACTACTAACTGTGATAAACTTTATATTTGTACCAGCTAAAGAAATTATCCATAATAGAATACATAGAATGTAATAGTCTCATAATTAGCCGGAATTGAAAAATTGCATTTCAATTTCGTTAATTTATCCAACCTTAGCGAAAGATATAGGTGGAGACATTCAACATTTGCATAGTCTACGATGAGTACAATTTTGAGAAGAGATTTTAGAGCTCACCTTGCTCCAGGTGGAGATGTCACTGTGTACGCCACCATCGCTCGGATCCATATTATCATCGCCTTTCGTATTTTGACAGAGTTGACACTTAAGTGAAATCCTCCAGTAATTAATTGATTTACATCGGGACTTTCTGAGAAGACATTCTATGGCACATTCTGTAACACTAACACCATAAAAACTTCTGAAACACGAGGTCTTCATGTGAATTCCAAACTCCAAATTTCCAAGTGTCAATGGCCCAGGACTAAACTTTGGACACGCCTCGTGTCCGAGAGTAGTGGTCACTAAAACACATGTTATGAATGATGTACAGAAAATAAAAACGTTCCACATTTTTGTTTTGCTTATTGCTTACCTGCAGACCAATATAATTTTGTTCCAAATATTTACGACAAATCTACAAAGAATAAAACTGAAATGAATTAATATTATTATTATTCCACTGAAACTGTTGCCGAGGCAAGCACTTGTGTTCGACGGTTTATAAAAGATAATTTAATCAGTTCAATGCGTGTTGCTGAATTTCTGAGCATACATAGAAATCTCCCTTTTATTTGATCATTGCTGGTGTGGGAAACATTACTCTTTAATCAAACGAAATCTGTTGAAAAATGATTGTTAGAAGCATAACAATTCATTCACGTCAGTAAGCCTCTAGGGTCTTTGAGTTTTCGAAATACGTCACGGTACACCAAATCCAAATCTACAAATCCACTCTGAAGCTATAGCTATGAAATTCCATAAGTCCCAATTTAATGCGTCATTTATTAGGAATACTGAATAAGTCATGAGGTTTGCCAACATCGCCAGCTAATCTGAGTAGGAGGCGAATTCGTTCCATTATTCTCTTGAAAGCTGTTATTTCACAGAACAAATGAAGCGATGACTTGAAAACTTCTATATCGGATCCAATTCACCAGAGTTTGATATTTTTCAGAGCTCTGGCAAAACTGGTGTTAGAGGATTCTGTCTCCAGCTGATCACAATAATTTTACCAAAAGTTCGATAATATCTAATAATTTATATCTGGTGTGCATGGTTGTAATATGTTTTAATAATAATGCAGTTTTTATGTCAAGATCTATGTAGCTTTCATCTGTTTATACTTATTTTGAGTATTGATAGATATATTGCTGTAAATCAGAGTTATATTGCCTTTATTTTAAAAACATTTTGTCCATGGTTAACGAACATTGATGCAAAGTGACATATTTTTACATTGTTTGTGTCATATTGCAGTTTGAGTGAAATTAAACAGCTGTTATTGTCTGCAAAAGAAACACATCTTTGCCTGCCTAAAGATATATGTTACTTAGTTTTAGCCGCTCAGTTTTCCGTATAGATTTGCACAGGTGGAGTCATTCAATGTTTTCAACGTTTACATAGGTGGAGTCATTCAATGTTTTCAACGTTTGCATAGGTGGAGTCATTCAATGTTTTCAACGTTTACATAGGTGGAGTCATTCAATGTTTTCAACGTTTACATAGGTGGAGTCATTCAATGTTTTCAACGTTTGCATAGGTGGAGTCATTCAATGTTTTCAACGTTTACATAGGTGGAGAGATTCTTAGTTTATGCAGGTGGAGAGAGTCTACGTATGCTTAAGAGGAGACTTACAACATTTGCGTAGTTGGAGACATTCAAAGTTTACGTAGTTGGAGACATTCTACGTTTGTATAGGTGGGGGCATTCTACGTTTGCTTAGGTGGAGGCATACAACATTTGTGTAGGTGGAGACATTCAATGTCTGCATAGGCGCAGCCATTCAAGGGCTTGCTTAAGTGGAAACATTCAGCTTGCATTCCTTTCGACAATTAATATACAGCTGTAATTATGACCGCGTGCAGTCTTGTTTCTATCGGTTGCTTGATGATGTCCTTACGTCCGAAATCCATTTAAACTTGTTTAAAATAAATATATGGATTTCTGTCAATAGAACTCGTATGTCTGTGAATATCCGAGATACTTGTTATCTGTCGCAAACAGTAGACATTTTCTTTTACATATTTGCCGTCGTTCTTTGGATAAATTATTGGTATGTATGTGGAACATCAGTCAATCAATGAATCAGTAATAATAATAATAATAATAATAATAATAACAACAATAATAATAATAATTTCAGTATTGAGTTTAAGACAAAGATAGAAACTATTTCACTTTTATACATTCAAATCAATTAAGAAGGCTCGAACAGTACAATAAAACAAACATTTAAAATACAAATAAAATATCGAATGAATAATGAAGAAATATTATTAAAGTTAAAAAATCAAATACGGTTAATGAGAAGTCGACTTCGACAAAACTGTTCGTCTGAGTGGTGGCTGACAAAAGTTACCTCGACAATCGACCTTCACTTGTGTGGTCGCAATGTGAGCTGTATCGTTATTTTATCGCCTTTTTACACAACCTGATATTATCATTCGTTCTGTGAAAACGACACACGTATCAAAACATAGAATTATCAGAAAGTTGACCTAATCTACAGCTATATTGTAATCTATTTTGTGTATGTTTTGATGAAATATAAAAATGCATGAAAGTGAATTAAAGTAGTGACTATATATATATATATATATATATATATATATATATATATATATATATATATATATATATATATATAAACAAATTAATCAAGCAAAAGTATACAAACAAAAAACAAACAAACAACAAGCATACAAAATTAAACAAACAAACAAACAAAAGCAACATGTAAAACAACCGATTGTGACAGGTTAAAGAAACCCATAGAAGTATTTTAAATTTGCAAATTCATTTTTAATTCTTGTAAAAAATAACGATTTTTTTGTGTAAATTACAGCTGATTACATCCATAATTTATTATTTAAATTCAAGAATTCCATTGAAGGACTCTTTCGAGAAACAGTCGTGGATGTAATCCCTTGCGCTTTAATTCGAGAAAATTCCATACAAATTCATAATTGGACAAAATTACCGTTTGATGATTTAGTTAAGTTAAACTCAAAACTACATTCTAATATTCAAATTTTCAGGCCTTTCAAATTCAGAAACAATATTTCCAAAATGACCGAAATAATTTCACATTGCTTGATCCATTTTGTGTCCTCAATAACTGAAGAAATATAATATTTTGCACCAAACAAATTAGCACCAATTTGTACTGGAAACACATTATTAAATTCTTTTTTTTCCACAAAGCCAAAATTACGTCATTTTTGATTACATACTAAAACGTAAAACAAATGAAAATGGATAAAATAAATATAAACAATTTTAAAAACTAAATAAAAAATAACCTAAAGTATTTATAGTGTTTACGAAATCAGGGAATGGGCTTGTAAGCTTTTAAGAATATTTGGTGAAAACGATCTATTCTTGGAGCATCATGCTAATTTCATCTATTCGTAATATCATGCTAATTTTATCTATTCTTGTGATCTCATGCTAATTTCATCTATTCGAAATATCATGCTAATTTCATTTATTCTTGTGGTATCATGCCAATTTCATCTGTCCTTGTAGTATCATGCTAATTTTAACTTATCTTGTGACGTCACGCTAAATTCACCTATTCTTTTAATATCATGCTAATTTCATCTATTCTTGTAACATCATGCTAATTTCACCTATTCTTGTAGTATCATGCTAATTTAATATATTCTTGCAATATCATGCTAATTTCATCTATTCTTGTAGCATCATGCTAATTTCATCTATTCTTGTAGTATCGTGCTAATTTCATCTATTCTTGTAGTGTCATGCTAATTTCATCTATTCTTGTAGTATCGTGCTAATTTCATCTATTCTTGTAGTGTCATGCTAATTTCATCTATTCTTGTAACATCATGCTAATTTCATCTATTCTTGTAGTATCGTGCTAATTTCATCTATTCTTGTAGTGTCATGCTAATTTCATCTATTCTTGCAACATAATGCTATTTTCACCTATTCTTGTAGTATCATGCCAATTTCATTTATTCTTGTAGTATCATGCTAATTTCATCTATTCTTGTAACATCATGCTATTTTCACCTATTCTTGTAACATCATGCTAATTTCATTTATTCTTGTATTATCATGCTAATTCATCTATTCTTGTAACATCATGCTATTTTCACCTATTCTTGTAACATCATGCTAATTTCGCCTATTCTTGTAGTATCATGCTAATTTCATATATTCTTGCAATATCTTGCTAATTTCATCTATTCTTGTAGCATCATACTAATTTCATCTATTCTTGTAGCATCATGATAATTTCATCTATTCTTGTAGCATCATGCTATTTTCATCTATTTTTGTAATATCATTCTATTTTCACATATTCTTGTAGTATCATGCTGATTAGATTTACTTGTAGCATCATGCTAATTTCACCTATTCTTGTAGTATCATGCTAATTTCACCTATTCTTGTAGTATCATGCTAATTTCACCTATTCTTGTAGTATCATGCTAATTTCACCTATTCTTGTAGTATCATGCTATTTTCACCTATTCTTGTGGTATCATGCTATTTTCATCTATTCTTGTAGTATCATGCTAATTTTATTTACTTTTAATATCATGCTAATTTTATCTATTATTGAGCATCATTTTCATATATTCTTGTAGTATCATGCTAATTTTATTTACTTTTAATATCATGCTAATTCCATCTGTTTTCGTAGCATTATGCTAATTTCATCCATTCTTGTAGCGTCATACTAATTTCATCTATTCTTGTAACATCATGCTATTTTCATATATTCTTGTGGTATCATGCTATTTTCATCTATTCTTGTGGTATCATGCTGATTAGATTTACTTGTAGCATTATGCTAATTTCATCCATTCTTGTAGCGTCATACTAATTTCATCTATTCCTGTAGCACCACACAGCAAAATAATAGAATAAAATAGAGACAAACAGTCATACATATAATTCTATTGTTATATAGGATATACAATATATCAATTAAAAAAAATATATAAGTTAATATAGTACATTGACATTAAAGCCAGTAGGATACAAAGTATCTAACTTACGAATCCAATAAGTTTTTTTTATGAGTCTATTCATGTCACCATGCACAATATCTATTGGCATGAAAGAAAAATCGAGTAGAGAGTGATTATTGGTATTAAAGTGTGTTGCAATATTAGAGGAAAACTGAGGATCTCTGTAATTTTTTTTATATGAAAGCGATGATTATTTATTCTCTTAGAAACTTGTTGAAGTGCTTGTCCAACATATTGCATGCTACATTTTTTACATGTTGCCAAATAAATCACATCAGTTGATATGCACTTAGTGTTATCACGTAGAGAAAATACCTCTTTTGTATTAGCGCTACTGAAAGAAGTACTTTCTCTTATGTTTGCACATTGAGAGCACCGGTGTATGTTACCTTTAGATTACGAAAATCGTCTTTTTTTGTCTGTTTAGTTCTAATTAGAATCTTGCAAATTCTTGGATCTTCTTCTATGAGCGAGAATTGGTTTATTTTTGTAAAGTGATTTTACGTTGGTTTTATTTGATAAATTTAGGAGACTAATAGTTATTAATTATATAACCTATATTAGGTAATGAAGGTTTATATTGTATCGTGACAGGAATTATATTTTTCTCTATTTTACATTCTGTTGTGTTAAATCCTCGTGTTGAGAAAGATTACGGGCTTTGTTCAGCGCTGAGTCAACTATATGTGTAAGATAATTTCTATTTTGGAAATATGTTTGTAATTTATTTAACCAATTTTGTAATTGACTATCATCTGAAATAATGCGTTGGTATCTTTTGGCCTAGCTATATGGTATACCGTTTTTACATGACAAGGGATGACATGAAGAATATTCCACATATTGGTGGATATTAGTTTTCTTGATATGAATATTCACAGAGAGAGTGTTATCAATCTTTTTTTTTAATATCACATTTACATCTAAAAATGAAACATGCGTACTAGATGCAGTATAAGTAAATTTAATCGTCGGGTGAAAATGATTTAGGCGATCAATACATTTTTTCAGTTCTTCAGTTGAATGGTTCCAGATCATAAATATGTCATCTAAGAATCTGAACCAAACAGATGGTTTAAACTTTTCGTTTTGAAGAAAATCTTTTCTAATTTACACATGAAAAGGGAAGAGTATGAAGGAACCATAGGACTACCCATTGCCGTACCCATTATTCGGATGTAATTCGTATTATTAAATTAAAAATAATTTTTTTCCAAGATAAGTTTTATTATTTTACAAATATCTTCACTAGACAGTTTGCTATTATTAGGTTTGTTATCAAGGAAATATTTACATGCTTTAATACCATCTGTATGCGGAATGTTGGTATATAGAATTTTCGGCGTTTGTGTTGTTTCATTTTATCCCAATTTTGTAGCACCATAATAATTTCATCTGTTCTTTTAGTATCATGCTAATTTCATATATTCTTGTTGCATCGTGCTAATTTCGTCTATTCGTAATATTATGCTAATTTCATCTATTCTTGCAATATCACGCTAACTGCATCTAATCCAGTAGTATGATGCTAATTTGATATATTCTGACTATCATGTCAATTTCATCTATTCTTGTAGCATCATATTAATTTCATCTATTCTTATATAATGACTATCCGAAACGGTAATTAAGTCTTAGTTGGTGTCTTCGAAATTGCGAAGTTGAACATGCCTTATCATCGGAAACAAACAAATCAAGGAAAAATAAACAAACACCCCCCTCCCCAACAAACAACAAAAACAAACAAAATTAAACAAACAAAACAAACAAGCAAAATTAAACAAACAAACAAACAAACAAACAAACAAAATTAAACAAACAAACAAACAAAAGCAACACGTTAAACAACCAATTGTGACAGGTTAAAGAAACCTATACAAGGCAAGAAAGATAATAAGCGACAAGAAACAAAAACCAATCATGAACATTTGAAGTGGGAACGTGAATTAAAGTGTAACATTACAGAGATTGAATAATAATTAGTGTTTTATAACCTGTTTCTTACGTAGCAGAGCTATGTTATATTTAATTTATTTTTTGAGCGGGGGAATTGCAATTTTTTTGCGTATAACATCGACATATGTACATTTTCTCGAAAGCATATGGTTGATCACGACTGAATGCCCCGCGTGTCTAACTAACTTGTCCACCCCCACCCCCACCCCCACCCCCACCTATCCCCATATATATATATATATATATATATATATATATATATATATATATATATATATATATATATATATATATATATATTTGTTATTTTTTCTCACATGTTTTCACGAATAAATACCTCGACTTCTCAAGAAGATTCAATTTTTATATAATTTAAACTTACGTCACTAATCAAATGACAAGTTTGCTCATTTGCGCATATTCACTGAGAAACTGACTCAGTAAACCACTAAGTCCGTAAAACCATGACTAACATCTACATCACGTGGAATAAATAAGTCATACGTCACATACATACGTCATATGGAATAAGTTTTGTTCGTATTCTATGCTCAGCACCGACATCATATGGAATAAGTATGTTTGTAAACCAGCCCAACACCTACATCATATGGAATAAGTTTTGTTCGTAAAATTCGTTCAACACCTACGACATGTGGAATAAAATTCTAGAAAGTCTTATCTTCTGTTGAATTACATTACTAAAAGTTAATCTACGAGGCTTGACTCCCTTGAATATGGTGTGCTTTACGTGTTCGTGAACTCTTTCTGTGTGTGTGTGTGTGTGTGTGTGTGTGTGTGTGAGAGAGAGAGAGAGAGAGAGAGAGAGAGAAGAGGAGTGTAGTTTCTCCATATGGTACAACCGTACTCATCAGTTTGAGTATTGTTTCTCCATATGTTGCAGCTGAACTCTATCGATTGAAGTATTATTGTTTTTTTCACAGTGTGCAGTCGTACTCGGTCAGTTTTAGCATTGTTTTTCTATATTCTACAGCATAAGTGTATCAGTTGTTATATTATTCATCCATACTCTTCACAAGTATTGTATCAATTTAGGTACTGTTTCTCCGTATTGTAAATCCGTATTATAACAACTGTAGTATTGTTTCTCCGTTACATCCGTATTATATCAACTGTAGTATTGTTTCTCCATAATGTACATCCGTATTATATCAGTTGTAGTATTGTTTCTCCATATTGTACATCCGTATTATATCAACTGTAGTATTGTTTCTCCATATTGTACATCCGTATTATATCAATTGTAGTATTGTTTCTCCATATTGCACAGTTGTTGTATATCAATTGAAATATTGTTTCTCCATCTTGTACAGCGGTATATATCCCATGACAAAATTTCAAGTGACTAATGATGTAGAAATCTGAGCAAGAACATTATAATTTTAATTATTTCGAAGACCATTGCACACAGGTGATAGCTGAATTTCAGCTGAGTGTTGATCAATGTAAACGCCAATATTTTTTTTTAAAGTACTAGACAAGAATAAACCAGTTGGAGTGAGAGGTCAGTCATTGGATAGGTTCTGTCTTACTTCATGGGTCATAAGTTTCATTTTGGAAATATCGATACACATTCTGTTTTGGATACATTGATACACATTCTATTTTGGATACGTTGACACACATTCTGTTTTGGATACGTTGACACATTCTATTTTGGATACATTGACACACATTCTATTTTGGATACATTGACACACATTCTATTTTGGATACATTGATACACATTCTATTTTGGATACGTTGATACACATTCTATTTTGGATACGTTGACACACATTCTATTTTGGATACATTGACGCACATTCTATTTTGGATACATTGATACACAATCTATTTTGGATACATTGATACACATTCTATTTTGGATACATTGAGACACATTCTTTTTTGGTCAAGTTGGATGTGTTTCTTTTGATTTTTCTGGGGGTGGGGTGGAGGTGGACGGGTTGCCTTTGTTAGCCTTTCATGTTTGTTTTTACCAAAACATAAATTTTTGAGACTGATCTGACGATTGTTCAACGGCATTTTGAGATTTATGTAGATTATTCCGTAAAGATATCAGAGTTTTATACTTTGTCTCAGAGATTAAAACTATAATTTAAAGATTAATTAAAATAATTAAAATTTAAACAATTATTACTATTATTACAGATATAGATATGACTATATCAACTGCTGGTCTGCGATATGACTGAATTTTTGTAACGCTACGTTAAAAATCCATCCAAATCTTTCTTGCCTAATCATGTCATATTACATGTCATTTCTTTCTTTCATTATCATGTCACTTCTTTCTTGCCTGATGCGATATGACTGAAAAATTACTAAAGCTACGTTAAAAATCCAAATCCAAATATTTCTTGCCTAATCATTTCATTTTATGCATGTCATTTCTTTCTTGCTTAATCATATCACTTCTTTCTTGCCTAATCATGTTATTTCATAATATCATTTCTTTCTTGCCTAACCATGCCATTTTATACATGTCGTTTCTTACTTGTTTAATCATGTCATTTATTTTATGCCTAATCTTGTCATTTCTTTCGTGCATAATTATGTCATTTCTTTCTTGCTTAATCGTGTCATGTGAACATGTCATTCTTTCTTGCCTAAATATGTCATTTCTTTTTTGCCTAATCATGTCATTTTATACATTCATTTCTTTCATACCAAATCATGTCATTTCTTTCTTGCCTAATCATGTCATTTTATACATGTCATTTCTTTCTTGCCTAATCATGCCATTTTACACGCCATTTCTTTCATACCATATCATGTCATTTCTTTCATACCAAATCATGTCATTATGTACATGTCATTTCTTTCTTGTCTAACCATGTCATTTTATACATGTAATTTCTTGTTTAATCATGTCATTTCTGTTTTGCCTAATCATGTCATTTTTTCGTGCATAATCATGTCATTTCTTATTTGCTTAATCGTGTCATTTGAACATGTGATTTCTTTCTTGCCTAATCATGCAATATCTTTCTCGCCTAATCATGTTATTTCTTTCTTGCCTAATCAAGTCATTTTATACATGTAATTTCTTTCATACTTAATCATGTCTTTTCGTTCTTGCCTAATCGTGTTATTTTATACATTTCATTTTTTCTTGCCTAATCATCTCATTTTTTCTCTTGCCTGACGTCATGTTGGTGTTGCAGACATCACTGTTACCTGCTTTTAAAACCATATCGCTCGGAGACAAAAATATACCATCACATCCGGCAGCACAGCCGAATTTGATTTTAGAATCTGAAATATATTGCTGAAATATTAGTGCGATTTTTAATATGAATTAAAATTGAGTTCTCAAAGAAAGTATTACCAGTGTCCTGAACAAACTGAAACAGACTATCCAAAAAATCTTTTGTTTATCACATACGACATGAAACGCTGATTTAAGCGTGCTATTCGGGTTTCTCTCTACCATTATTGGCCTATTCAAGGACCATTTTCATCTAACATTTCCTAGTGATTCCACTCAATCTTCTAACCCCAGTTTGGCGTCTCTCATCGCTAGCTAACTCTGGCGTTATCTGAACCTCCTAAAATCAGTATTCGTTAATACAAATCTATTCTCTCCCAAGTCGTATCTCCAAACATGATGTGACAGAACATTATTACAATTTATGTTAAACTGTTTAAATATGTGATATTCATATTACAATCGATACAAATTAACTGTTATGACAGGATAACGCTATGGGACCCTTTTTGGCAGGATTTAGCTTGCCAAAAATTGTTGACATGGTCTGTAGAACGCTCTCAGTCGGTATGGAGATAGATTACTCTGTGCCGATATCTTTTCATTTCATTTAACTTCCAAATAAAAATAATGCAGATCAATGTCGGAATTGTTAAATAGCCATAGACACCAATCACAAATGAATGTCAACACAAATGCCAAGAATACAAATGTTTGTTCCAAGGTAAATAAGCGTGTATTGCGAATATGATCATGTAAGTACATTAACTCGCTACGTCGTAATACACAAGCTATCTATTTCTGCATCTGAAATGAGCTTGCTGATGTTGTAATACTACACACGAACTCTTTCTGCATCTGAAATTAGCTTGCTGATGTTGTAATACTACACACGAACTCTTTCTGCATCTGAAATTAGCTTGCTGATGTTGTAATACTACACACGAACTCTTTCTGCATCTGAAATGAGCTTGCCGATGTTGTAATACTACACACGAACTCTTTCTGCATCTGAAATGAGCTTGCCGATGTTGTAATACTACACACGAATTGTCTATTTCTGCATGTGAAATTAGCTCGTTGACGTTGATTGATAAACTATATCTGCATTTTCACGTCCTGTCTAAGAATGTTGATTTATAACTTTACAGCCCAGACTATTCTCAACAATATTTTGAATCAGATTAATTAAAACCTGTTTGCAAGCTGCTTAGTTCTTGTCTTCTAATTTTTAAATACCTATAATGTAATTAGAAGCATCCGGCTGGGCAATATTTAAACATTTTGTTTTACCCCAATAACATACGAAATTAAGTAAATAGTGTTATGTACATTTAAATTTATTGTTTGTTTGTTAGTTTTAAAACTTTTTTTTTATTTCATTACATGTTATTGTAATGTAACATTGTATGCTGGACTTGATTTTGTCCAAAACTGAGTTCATTTCTGCTTGACCTGATTGACTTTTTTAAAATTTCATTTTGTGTAAACAAATAATACATAGCTAAATTATTCTCTCCGTGTATGGGCTTAATATCAGTATCATTATTAATAGAAGAAATAACTATGTGATCAGTACAAATAGAATGGTTCAGACTATGATCAGTGCTAATAGAATGGTTCAGACTATGATCAGTGCTAATAGAATGGTTCAGACTATGATCAGTGCTAATAGAATGGTTCAGACTATGATCAGTGCTAATAGAATGGTTCAGACTGTGATCAGTGCTAATAGAATGGTCCCGACTGTGATCAGTACAAATAGAATGGCTCAGACTATGATCAGCGCTCTCTGTGGTCTATAGAAATATCATATTAAAGAATATTGAGACCAAGGGCTATGGTATATCTACCAGGGACGTACCATTTTATAAGTCAAAGTACTACATTAGAACAAAAATGCAGCTGAAGGTTTTGTTAGAAAAGGAAGTGCCTCAGAGAAAAAGACAAGACCACGAAGAATTCTTATTTTCTCTGGCTAAATTGAATGTCCTTACTGCACTCAAAATGTAATGAATGCGATATATTCTACATTAAACAGATGTGGCAAATCCCTAAATTCCATTAAACACAAATAAATTCCAAACATTATATTTTGGCGCAAAAATACCCCACCCCAAGAAAAGCCAAACCAAAAGAGAAAAGGCCCATCCCCAACCCCCGAAACAGAATGTGTATGAATGAGTCTAAAATGATACATAACAAATGAAGTAAGACAGCATCTATCCAATGACACTGACTTCTCAGTCTAACTGGTTCATTCTTGTCTAGCGTTGAAAAACAAGTCTTATTATTTGTATTGATAAACTCTATAGCTGAACTTGAAAACAACACCGATGTACAATGGTCCTCAAAATAATTCCTCTTGAAAAAATTCCTGTTCAGATTTCAGCATCCTGATTCACTTGAACTTTTGTCGTGGAATATGCACTACGTCTGATATAGTACTGATCCATTAGGACAGGCCGATTACAAGTGTTCAAAATGGAGAAACAACACCTCAGCTGATAGACCACGGTTGTACCTTATATAGAAACAATAATTCAATTGATAGACCACGGCTGTACCTTATATAGAAACAATAATTCAATTGAAAAACCACGGCTGTATATTAAAGAAAACGAAAGACCATGGCTGTACTATATGGATAAACAACAATGCCTTCACTTGGTGACTACTGATATAAAACGGCTGTACGAAATGGAGAAACGATAAAAGAACTTAGAGTGACTAAAGCTGTACCATATGTAGAAACAATACTAAAACTTACAGTGGCTAAAGCTGTACGGTATGCTGAATAATACTGAAACTCATAGACTACAGCTGTACCATACTGAAAAACAATATTAGGACTGATAGAATATGACTTGACGATATCAAGAAACAACACTACAAGAGAAGGAATAGGCTTTTGTCATATGGTCAAACATATAAGTCTATATGACCATAGTCATTAATCCATGTCAGTTTATATGACAATAGGAAAATAGTAATCCATGAAAGCATATATACCAATATGATCATAGCAATGCAAGTAATATATATATATATATATATATATATATATATATATATATATATATATATATATATATATATATATATATATATATATATATATGACCATAGTAATCCAAGTAATGTATATTTACCAATATGAATATCGTAAGCTATGAAAAAAAAACACGTGCCATTGGCAAGTGTAATGCTAAAAAAGGAATAGACTCGTTCAAATATCATCAATAAATATTTTTATTAAACAATGATCATAACAAGCTCCGTAGTGGCCGAGTGGTCTAAAGCGCTCTTCGTTACGGATCACTGCCATCTCACCTCTGTCTGCGGCGGTTCGAGTCTAAGATTCAGCCAATGTGGGTATGTGAGAAAGCTTGCCAGTAGCTTCTCGAGGGTCGGTGGTTCTTTCCGGGGTTTTCCCGGGTTCTTCCTCCACCATTAATACTGGCCGCCATGTATAGCATGTCGTGTGCTGAAAAATGGCGTTAAACCCCACAAAAACAACAACAACAACAATAACAAGCTCCGTAAATCGCTGGCGTGACCCGCTCTGACACTCTACCCTGTTTTACTATGTAAAGGTTCGACAACTCTTAGCTACCGAGATGGTGCTATATATTCTATTGCAGAGACGATGGTAACGAAAGAAAACTGTGAGCTATCTAAAAGGGAATGCTTTGTTGATAACATTTGCAAATATGAATGACTGAAAAGAAGTGCTATTGCAACTGTTGGTCAGACCATTAACAGAGTTGGTATGATATAACTGTTGTCATGACTATTAGAGATATAGTTCTGTCTGTCCAAGGCAAATTTTAGTACAATGTGTAACTTTTACCACGATTATTACAGAAATCGTTCTGATTGTCCGTCGAAAGCAAATTTGGTACAATGTGTAACTATTACCACGATTATTACATATATAGTTTTGAATGTCCTTCCAAAGCAAATTTGGTACAAGGTGTAACTATTACCACGATTATTACAGATATAGTTCTGACAGTCTGTCGAAAGCAAGTTAGGTAAAAGGTGTAACTGTTGTCATGATTATTACTGATAGAGTTCTGTCTGTCCATAGCAAATTTGACAAAATGTGTAACTGTTGTCATGATTATTACAGATAGAGTTCTGTCTGTCCATAGCAAATTTGACAAAATGTGTAACTGTTGTCACGATTATTACAGATATGGTTCTGACTGACTGTCCAAAGCAAATTTGGCACAATGTGTAACTATTACCACGATTATTACAGATATAGTTCTGAATGTCTGTTCAAAGCAAATTTGGCACAAGATGTAACTATTACCACGATTATTACAGATATAGTTCTGACTGTCTGTCCAAAGCAAATTTGGCACAAGGTGTAAATAGTACCACGATTATTACTGATATAGTTCTGACTGTCTGTCTAAAACAAATTTGGCACAATGTGTAACTTTCGAATGATGGATTGCACATTCGTTTGTTGTAGTGAAGTTTCCAATGATGGATTACAAATTGGTTCGCTGAAGTGAGCTTTCGAGTGATAGATTACAAATTCACTTGTTGTAGTGAACTTTCGAATGATGGATTCAAATTTGTAATGAACTTTCAAATGATGGATTACAAATTCGTTCGTTGTAATGAACTGTCAAATGATGGATTACGAATTCGTTCGTTGTAGTGAAATTTCAAATGAAGGATGACAAATTGACTCGTTATAGTTTTCTTTGGCATGATGGATTACAAATTGTTTCGTTGTCGTGAAGTTTCCATGGAAGGATTACAAATTGTTTCGTTGGAGTGAAGTTTCCATGGAAGGATTATATATTGGTTCATTAGAGTTTTCTTTGGCATGATGGATTACAAATAATTTCCTTGTAGTGAACTTTCGAATTATGGATTACAAATTATTTTATTGTAGTGAACTTTGAAGTGATGGATTGCAAATTTGTAATTGAACTTTCAAATGATACATTACAAATTCGTTCGTTGTAGCGAATTTTCAAATGATGGATTATAAATTCGTTCGTTGTAGTGAAGTTTTAAATGCTATTCATTCACATCATTCATGAAATTATCCCTTACTTTAGCATTATTTTAATGGATAAGAAGTCTCCAGGAATATGAAAACCAATTACTAGCATTGAAGAAAAAGAATAGAGACAGAATTTGAACAGTAATATAGCAAATGTTAACAATGAAATAGAATAATACAAGGAAGTTTGAACACTGATATCGTAAACAGTAGCACTTAAGAAAAACACAGGCAGGATTTGAACATTAATATAGCAACAAGTTGCTTTAAAAAGGATACAAACGGGATTTTAATATTACTGTAACAAGCAGTAGCATTGAAGAAGAAGAATAAATGCAGGATTTGAACATTGATATAGCAAAGAAAATATTAAACGAAATACTCGTTCAATGTTTAACTGACCAGGAAGTGGACAAAATGGACGAACAGTAAATCAAGATTTATGACCTATAATCTTCTAGTATTTCAAACGTTTGTTAAGGATCCCCACTGTTTGACATTTTCACGCTATATAAATGGATTAAACGTAACTGAAAAAATATTTGGTTTTCACAGAGGTTAATAGTAGTAGTAGAGTTGTAGAAAGGACATACAGTCAACTCATATAGGACATACAGTCAGATAGGACATACAGTCAGATAGGACATACAGTCAAGTCAGATAGGACATACAGTCAGGTCAGATAGGACATACAGTCAACTCATATAGGACATACAGTCAGATAGGACATACAGTCAAGTCAGATAGGACATACAGTCAGGTCAGATAGGACAGACAGTCAAGTCAGATAGAATATACAGTCAGATAGGACATACACTCAGATAGGACATACAGTCAGATAGGACATACAGTCAAGTCAGATAGGACATACAGTCAGATAGGACATACAGTCAAGTCAGATAGGACATACAGTCAGGTCAGATAGGACAGACAGTCAAGTCAGATAGGACATACAGTCAGGTCAGATAGGACATACAGTCAACTCATATAGGACATACAGTCAGATAGGACATACAGTCAAGTCAGATAGGACATACAGTCAAGTCAGATAGAATATACAGTCAGATAGGACATACACTCAGATAGGACATACAGTCAGATAGGACATACAGTCAAGTCAGATAGGACATACAGTCAGGTCAGATAGGACAGACAGTCAAGTCAGATAGGACATACAGTCAAGTCAGATAGGACATACACTCAGATAGGACATACAGTTAGATAGGACATACACTCAGATAGGACATACAGTTAGATAGGACATACAGTCAGATAGGACATACAGTCAAGTCAGATAGGACATACAGTCAAGTCAGATAGGACAGACAGTCAAGTCAGATAGAATATACAGTCAGATGGGACATACAGTCAGATAGGACATACAGTTAAGTCAGATAGGACATGCAGTCAGATAGGAGATACAGTCAGATAACTCTGAAAACTATAAACAAAAAGTAGATATAAGAAATAGACGAAAAGCAAACCATGAAAAGCATGAAATCTTGCAAATGAGATCTCTGTCAAAATATGTCAATTTTAGATGTCGTCAACCTGGCAGCAACCTCTGTGATCAGAGATTTTTATCCCTGGTGAGTTTAATGACAACATTTAAAGAATATTAGATGACATCATTTGTCACAAGATACTTTGCTGTCTTTTTTTTCTCTGACGTAGGTTTGGTGTACCTTTATCTACACTGAATACAACCTTGAAAAATTTAGACACCTTCTTAAATTCAAATGTTCACAGAGGAAAATCAGAACATTGATTACGTTGCAAAACACAGCACGTAAAATAATTTCAAAATAAATGAGGAATGGGTTCATATTATTTTTTTACCACTGATGTCAATCATGAAGTATCTTTATATTACTCAGTTGCAATTTTCATCAAAATTAAAGAAAAGAGAAAAAACTTCTGAATTGAAACATCGTCATTAGCAGTTTTGTAAGTTTCTGCACAGTTTCTGTAATGCCTATGACGAAATATCGCATGTTTTTCATCGTTGTCGTCTTTAGTTTTATAGTATTAATTTGGGTACAGTTAAGTTTTATAATATTAATTTGGGCACACTTTAGTTTGATAATATTAATTTGGGCACACTTTAGTTTTATAATATTAATTTGGGCACACTTTAGTTTTATAATATTAATTTGGGCACACTTTAGTTTTATAATATTAATTTGGGTACACTGTAGTTTTATAATATTAATTTGGGCATACTTTAGTTTTATAGTATTAATTTGAGAACACTTAAGTTTTATAATATTAATTTGGGTACACTGTAGTTTTATAATATTAATTTGGGCACACTTTAGTTTTATACTATTAATCTGGGTACACTTTAGTTTGATAATATTAATTTGGGTACACTGTAGCTTTATAATATTAATTTGGGTACACTGTAGTTTTATAATATTAATTTGGGTACAGTTTAGTTTTATAATATTAATTTGGGTACACTTTAGTTTTATAACATTAATTTGGGCACACTTTAGTTTTATAACATTAATTTGGGTACACTGTAGTTTTATAAAATTAATTTGGGCACACTTTAGTTTTATAATATTAATTTGGGTACATTGTAGTTTTATAATATTAATTTGGGCACACTTTAGTTTTATAATATTAATTTGGGTACACTTTAGTTTTATAATATTAATTTGGGCACACTGTATATATATGGGAGACAGACAGAGAGAGTGACAGAGTTTATATATATGGGAGACAGAGAGAGAGAGAACAGAGTTTAGGAGAGATTGTTCGAATCGAGGATGAATTCTAAAGGCATTGCCGCATTGCCATACAATATCAGAACTTTAATTTATAGTTTTACATTTTTCTTAGAGGCTACATTATGTACCAGTGAAGTGAGACTGCAGTTTATTATGTTCGTAATGCATACTGATTTCAGAAAATTTGTTCGTTTCTCTGATCGGAATTGATTTCAGCTTAAATTATGAATGATGTAAATGGCAACTACTGGAATAAGACATTATGCAATATGCAGACTGATTTCACAGCAAGCATTATTTGATGAATTCTATGAAGCATAAAGTGCTTTTGATGAATTTCATAAAACTTAATTGGCTTTTGATGAATCCCGCGAGAAATAGATTGTTATTTTCACCTGATATCCGGACACTCTAATTATATGGTGATAATTTGTAGAATTAAAGTTTAAAATTCATATCAATGATTTCAACTACCCATCAGACAAGGCAGCGAACGCTGTCAATGTAAAAAAACAAAAGAGACAAAATAAATCTTAGCGATTTCCACAACGAAACCACTTTGATTTGTAAATGCGATGCAGATCATCACTTAAAATAGATCGATTTGACTTCAAATTTAAAAGAATACGACCTTTCAAAAACAGTCTGAGTACCTTGAACCATTTGTGCTTGGTAGAACTTTTAAAAAAAAGAATTTGTCTTTCATGTGAGTTCATAATCAGTAAAAGAATATTAGCGAGTTTAAAAGAAAGCAATACTGCATTAAGGCAAGTAAGTTTTATAAATTAATTATTATCCACCTTTCTGTATAACCAGTATTGAACTATAACATATATATATATATAAGATAATTAAATAAATATAAAAAATAGGAAATTAGAACTCGACATGAGTCTAGAAAAAATGGAAACCCCCCTCCTCAAGATGGTTTAATTAAAAAAAAACTTGCTTAAAGATAATTAACTTTGTAAGTCATTATAGGCACAAATCTCGTTTCTTTCTTCTTTTGAAAATGTAAAAATCAACCTTGCCTGAAAGGTTTCGATACTGAGCCCTCGTTAAAATTGATTTCAATCCTTCAGGGGCGATTACACGGTAATTGGAACTCACGATGCAAAGACAAACATACCCTATTGCACACGGTGACAAAATGTACAATTCAATTCTGACAGAAATGCCAGACTTTTTAACAACATTATTAAATTGATTTTTATAGTTGCCGTTGGTAAAATATTTTTACTTATTTGCTATTATAATAATCTAGGTACTCCTTTCAGAGAAAAGGAATTACAACACATAGTTTCTGACGTGTTCATTTGAATTATTCAAGGTCAAAATACATGGTGTAATGAACAAATCAGGAACATAAACCATAAGATTTCAGGCCCATGATGAGGTAAATAGGCACATAAAAACCATAAGATTTCGGTCCCATGTTGTGCATGTGGAAACAAACAGTAAGATTTCAGGCCTATGTAGGGCATAAGAACACACAAACTGTAAGATGTCAGGCCTATGTAGGGCATAAGGGCACACAAACTGTAAGATGTCATGCTCATACTGGGGACGCAAGCACACAACCGTAAAATTGTGGGCCCATATTGAGCATGCGGGCACAAAAAACATTAAGATTTCATGCCTATGCAGGGCATGAGGGCACACGAACAGTACGATTTCGTGCCTATGTATGGCATGGGGTCACACAAATAATAAGATTTGGTGCCTACGTATGGCATGGGGACACACGAATAGTAAGATTTCAGGCGTGGAGGCTCACAAACAGTAAGAATTCAGGCCTATGTAGGGCATGGGAACACACAAATCGTAAGATTTCGTGCCTATTTATGGCATGGGGACACACAAACAGTAAGATTTCGTGCCTATGTAGGTCATGGGGGCACACAAATAGTAAGATTTCGGGCCTATGTAGGGGATGGGTGCACACAAACAGTAAGATTTCGTGCCTATGTACGGCATGGGGGCACACAAACAGTAAGATTCCGTGCCTATGTAGTGGATAAGGAGACACGACCAGTAAGATTTCGGGCGTGGAGGCACACAGACAGTAAGAACTCATGCCTATGTAGAGCATAGGGGCACACAAACAGTATGATTTCGTACCTATGTATGGCATGGGGACACACAAATAGTAAGATTTCGTACCTATGTATGGCATGGGGGGCACACAAACAGTAAGATTTCGTGCCTATGTAGGGCATCGGGGCACACAAACAGTAAGAATCCGTGCCTATGTAGGGCATAGGGGCACACAAACAGTAAGATTCCGTGCCTATGTAGGGCATGGGGGCACACAAACAGTAAGATTTCGTGCCTATGTAGGGCATGGGGGCACACAAACAGTAAGATTCCGTGCCTATGTAGGGCATTGGGGCACACAAACAGTAAGATTCCGTGCCTATGTAGGGCATGGGGGCACAGAAACAGTAAGATTCCGTGCCTATGTAGGGCATGGGGGCACAGAAACAGGAAGATTCCGTGCCTATGTGGGGTATGGGGGCACACAAACAGGAAGATTCCGTGCCTATGTAGGGCATGAGGGCACACAAACAGTAAGATTCCGTGCCTATGTAGGGCATGAGGGCACACAAACAGTAAGATTCCGTGCCTATGTAGGGCATGGGGGCACACAAACAGTAAGATTCCGTGGCTATGTAGGGCATGGGGGCACAGAAACAGTAAGATTCCGTGGCTATGTAGGGCATGGGGGCACAGAAACAGTAAGATTCCGTGCCTATGTAGGGCATGAGGGCACACAAACAGTAAGATTCCGTGCCAATGTAGGGCATGAGGGCACACAAACAGTAAGATTCCGTGCCTATGTAGGGAATGGGGGCACAGAAACAGTAAGATTCCGTGCCTATGTAGGGAATGGGGGCACAGAAACAGTAAGATTCCGTGCCTATGTAGGGCATGGGGGCACACAAACAGTAAGATTCCGTGCCTATGTAGGGCATGAGAGCACACAAACAGTAAGATTCCGTGCGTATGTAGGGCATGGGGGCACACAAACAGTAAGATTCCGTGCGTATGTAGGGCATGGGGGCACACAAACAGTAAGATTCCGTGCCTATGTAGGGCATGAGGGCACACAAACAGTAAGATTCCGTGCCTATGTAGGGCATGAGGGCACACAAACAGTAAGATTCCGTGGCTATGTAGGGCATGGGGGCACACAAACAGTAAGATTCCGTGCCTATGTAGGGCATGGGGGCACACAAACAGTAAGATTCCGTGCCTATGTAGGGCATGGGGGCACACAAACAGTAAGATTCCGTGGCTATGTAGGGCATGGGGGCACAGAAACAGTAAGATTCCGTGCCTATGTAGGGCATGGGGGCACAGAAACAGTAAGATTCCGTGCCTATGTAGGGCATGGGGGCACACAAACAGTAATATTCCGTGCCTATGTAGGGCATGGGGGCACACAAACAGTAAGATTCCGTGGCTATGTAGGGCATGGGGGCACAGAAACAGTAAGATTCCGTGCCTATGTAGGGAATGGGGGCACAGAAACAGTAAGATTCCGTGCCTATGTAGGGCATTGGGGCACACAAACAGTAAGATTCCGTGCCTATGTAGGGCATGAGGGCACACAAACAGTAAGATTCCGTGCCTATGTAGGGCATGAGGGCACACAAACAGTAAGATTCCGTGCCTATGTAGGGCATGGGGGCACAGAAACAGTAAGATTCCGTGCCTATGTAGGGCATGGGGGCACACAAACAGTAAGATTCCGTGCCTATGTAGGGCATGAGGGCACACAAACAGTAAGATTCCGTGCCTATGTAGGGAATGGGGGCACACAAACAGTAAGATTCCGTGCCTATGTAGGGCATGAGGGCACACAAACAGTAAGATTCCGTGCCTATGTAGGACATGGGGGCACACAAACAGTAAGATTCCGTGCCTATGTAGGGCATGAGGGCACACAAACAGCAAGATTTCGTGATTATGTATGGCATGGGGGAACACAAACAGTAAGATTCCGTGCCTATGTAGGGAATGGGGGCACAGAAACAGTAAGATTCCGTGCCTATGTAGGGAATGGGGGCACAGAAACAGTAAGATTCCGTGCCTATGTAGGGCATGGGGGCACACAAACAGTAAGATTCCGTGCCTATGTAGGGCATGAGAGCACACAAACAGTAAGATTCCGTGCCTATGTAGGGCATGAGGGCACACAAACAGTAAGATTCCGTGCCTATGTAGGGCATGGGGGCACACAAACAGTAAGATTCCGTGCCTATGTAGGGCATGGGGGCACACAAACAGTAAGATTCCGTGCCTATGTAGGGCATGGGGGCACACAAACAGTAAGATTCCGTGGCTATGTAGGGCATGGGGGAACATAAACAGTAAGATTCCGTGCCTATGTAGAGAATGGGGGCACAGAAACAGTAAGATTCCGTGCCTATGTAGGGCATTGGGGCACACAAACAGTAAGATTCCGTGCCTATGTAGGGCATGAGGGCACACAAACAGTACGATTCCGTGCCTATGCAGGGCATGAGGGCACACAAACAGTAAGATTCCGTGCCTATGTAGGGCATGGGGGCACACAAGCAGTAAGATTCCGTGCCTATGTAGGGCATGGGGGCACACAAACAGTAAGATTCCGTGCCTATGTAGGGCATGGGGGCACACAAACAGTAAGATTCCGTGCCTATGTCGGGCATGAGGGCACACAAACAGTAAGATTCCGTGCCTATGTAGGGCATGAGGGCACAGAAACAGTAAGATTCCGTGCCTATGTAGGGCATGGGGGCACACAAACAGTAAGATTCCGTGCCTATGGAGGGCATGGGGGCACACAAACAGTAAGATTCCGTGGCTATGTAGGGCATGGGGGCACATAAACAGTAAGATTCCGTGCCTATGTAGGGAATGGGGGCACAGAAACAGTAAGATTCCGTGCCTATGTAGGGCATTGGGGCACACAAACAGTAAGATTCCGTGCCTATGTAGGGCATGAGGGCACAGAAACAGTAAGATTCCGTGCCTATGTAGGGCATGAGGGCACACAAACAGTAAGATTCCGTGCCTATGTAGGGCACGGGGAACACAAACAGTAAGATTCCGTGCCAATGTAGGGCATGGGGGCACACAAACAGTAAGATTCCGTGGCTATGTAGGGCATGGGGCACAGAAACAGTAAGATTCCGTGCCTATGTAGGGAATGGGGGCACAGAAACAGTAAGATTCCGTGCCTATGTAGGGCATGGGGGCACAGAAACAGTAAGATTCCGTGCCTATGTAGGGCATGAGGGCACACAAACAGTAAGATTTCGTGCCTATGTAGGGCATGGGGGCACACAAACAGTAAGATTCCGTGCCTATGTAGGGAATGGGGGCACAGAAACAGTAAGATTCCGTGCCTATGTAGGGAATGGGGGCACAGAAACAGTAAGATTCCGTGGCTATGTAGGGCATGGGGGCACACGAACAGTAAGATTCCGTGCCTATGTAGGGCATGGGGGCACACAAACAGTAAGATTCCGTGCCTATGTAGGGCATGAGGGCACACAAACAGTAAGATTCCGTGCCTATGTAGGGCATGGGGGCACACAAACAGTAAGATTCCGTGCCTATGTAGGGCATGGGGGCACACAAACAGTAAGATTCCGTGCCTATGTAGGGCATGAGGGCACACAAACAGTAAGATTCCGTGCCTATGTAGGGCATGGGGGCACACAAACAGTAAGATTCCGTGCCTATGTAGGGCATGGGGGCACACAAACAGTAAGATTCCGTGCCTATGTAGGGCATGAGGGCACACAAACAGTAAGATTCCGTGCCTATGTAGGGCATGAGGGCACACAAACAGTAAGATTCCGTGCCTATGTAGGGCATGAGAGCACACAAACAGTAAGATTCCGTGCCTATGTAGGGCATGAGGGCACACAAACAGTAAGATTCCTTGCCCATGTAGGGCATGGGGGCACACAAACAGTAAGATTCCGTGCCTATGTAGGGCATGGGGGCACACAAACAGTAAGATTCCGTGCCTATGTAGGGAATGGGGGCACACAAACAGTAAGATTCCGTGCCTATGTAGGGCATGGGGGCACAGAAACAGTAAGATTCCGTGCCTATGTAGGGCATGGGGGCACACAAACAGTAAGATTCCGTGGCTATGTAGGGCATGGGGGCACAGAAACAGTAAGATTGCGTGCCTATGTAGGGCATGGGGGCACAGAAACAGTACGATTCCGTGCCTATGTAGGGCATGGGGGCACACAAACAGTAATATTCCGTGCCTATGTAGGGCATGGGGGCACACAAACAGTAAGATTCCGTGGCTATGTAGGGCATGGGGGCACAGAAACAGTAAGATTCCGTGCCTATGTCGGGAATGGGGGCACAGAAACAGTAAGATTCCGTGGCTATGTAGGGCATTGGGGCACACAAACAGTAAGATTCCGTGCCTATGTAGGGCATGAGGGCACACAAACAGTAAGATTCCGTGCCTATGTAGGGCATGAGGGCACACAAACAGTAAGATTCCGTGCCTATGTAGGGCATGGGGGCACAGAAACAGTAAGATTCCGTGCCTATGTAGGGCATGGGGGCACACAAACAGTAAGATTCCGTGCCTATGTAGGGCATGAGGGCACACAAACAGTAAGATTCCGTGCCTATGTAGGGCATGGGGGCACACAAACAGTAAGATTCCGTGCCTATGTAGGGCATGAGGGCACACAAACAGTAAGATTCCGTGCCTATGTAGGGCATGGGGGCACACAAACAGTAAGATTCCGTGCCTATGTAGGGGATGAGGGCACACAAACAGTAAGATTTCGTGCCTATGTAGGGCATGGGGGGCACACAAACAGTAAGATTCCGTGCCTATGTGGGGAATGGGGGCACAGAAACAGTAAGATTCCGTGCCTATGTAGGGAATGGGGGCACAGAAACAGTAAGATTCCGTGCCTATGTATGGCATGGGGGCACACAAACAGTAAGATTCCGTGCCTATGTAGGGCATGAGAGCACACAAACAGTAAGATTCCGTGCCTATGTAGGGCATGAGGGCACACAAACAGTAAGATTCCGTGCCTATGTAGGGCATGGGGGCACACAAACAGTAAGATTCCGTGCCTATGTAGGGCATGGGGGCACACAAACAGTAAGATTCCGTGCCTATGTAGGGCATGGGGGCACACAAACAGTAAGATTCCGTGGCTATGTAGGGCATGGGGGCACATAAACAGTAAGATTCCGTGCCTATGTAGGGAATGGGGGCATAGAAACAGTAAGATTCCGTGCCTATGTAGGGCATGGGGGCACACAAACAGTAAGATTCCGTGCCTATGTAGGGAATGGGGGCACACAAACAGTAAGATTCCGTGCCTATGTAGGGCATGGGGGCACACAAACAGTAAGATTCCGTGCCTATGTAGGGCATGGGGGCACACAAACAGTAAGATTTCGTGATTATGTATGGCATGGGGGCACACAAACAGTAAGATTCCGTGCCTATGTAGGGAATGGGGGCACAGAAACAGTAAGATTCCGTGCCTATGTAGGGAATGGGGGCACAGAAACAGTAAGATTCCGTGCCTATGTAGGGCATGAGGGCACACAAACAGTAAGATTTCGTGATTATGTATGGCATGGGGGCACACAAACAGTAAGATTCCGTGCCTATGTAGGGAATGGGGGCACAGAAACAGTAAGATTCCGTGCCTATGTAGGGAATGGGGGCACAGAAACAGTAAGATTCCGTGCCTATGTAGGGAATGGGGGCACAGAAACAGTAAGATTCCGTGCCTATGTAGGGCATGGGGGCACACAAACAGTAAGATTCCGTGCCTATGTAGGGCATGGGGGCACACAAACAGTAAGATTCCGTGCCTATGTAGGGCATGAGGGCACACAAACAGTAAGATTCCGTGCCTATGTAGGGCATGAGGGCACACAAACAGTAAGATTTCGTGCCTATGTAGGGCATGGGGGCACACAAACAGTAAGATTCCGTGCCTATGTAGGGAATGGGGGCACAGAAACAGTAAGATTCCGTGCCTATGTAGGGCATGGGGGCACACAAACAGTAAGATTTCGTGCCTATGTAGGGCATGGGGGCACACAAACAGTAAGATTCCGTGCCTATGTAGGGAATGGGGGCACAGAAACAGTAAGATTCCGTGCCTATGTAGGGAATGGGGGCACAGAAACAGTAAGATTCCGTGCCTATGTAGGGCATGGGGGCACAGTAACAGTAAGATTCCGTGCCTATGTAGGGCATGGGGGCACACAAACAGTAAGATTCCGTGCCTATGTAGGGCATGAGGGCACACAAACAGTAAGATTCCGTGCCTATGTAGGGCATGAGGGCACACAAACAGTAAGATTCCGTGCCTATGTAGGGCATGGGGGCACACAAACAGTAAGATTCCGTGCCTCTGTAGGGCATGAGGGCACACAAACAGTAAGATTCCGTGCCTATGTAGGGCATGAGGGCACACAAACAGTAAGATTCCGTGCCTATGTAGGGCATGGGGGCACACAAACAGTAAGATTCCGTGCCAATGTAGGGCATGGGGGCACACAAACAGTAAGATTCCGTGCCTATGTAGGGCATGAGGGCACACAAACAGTAAGATTCCGTGCCTATGTAGGGCATGAGGGCACACAAACAGTAAGATTCCGTGCCTATGTAGGGCATGGGGTCACACAAACAGTAAGATTCCGTGCCTATGTAGGGCATGAGGGCACACAAACAGTAAGATTCCGTGCCTATGTAGGGCATGAGGGCACACAAACAGTAAGATTCCGTGCCTATGTAGGGCATGAGAGCACACAAACAGTAAGATTCCGTGCCTATGCATGGCATGAGGGCACACAAACAGTAAGATTCCGTGCCTATATAGGGCATGGGGGCACACAAACAGTAAGATTCCGTGCCTATGTAGGGCATGGGGGCACACAAACAGTAAGATTCCGTGCCTATGTAGGGCATGAGGGCACACAAACAGTAAGAATCCGTGCCTATGTAGGGTTGGGGGATTTAAAGCTTATGTAGTGCATGTAAGCGATCTCAATACATTCACAAAAAGTACCGTTACAATTAGATATAAATTAACCTAAACCAGAACTTAACAATGTAATATTTAAGAAACGTTTGTGGTCCAAATACATCCTATCAATTAATTAGTGAACGGGATTGTCCTCGTTGCCAGTAACCTATTTAGTTAGTCTTGTTTACTAACGTAAGTAGTGAATGGGGTTAGATTAGCCTCAAGGGGAAATAACATTAAAAAACACCCTGAGGCAATATAGCCTCAATGGGAAATTTAACATTACGGAAACCCCTGAAGCAATATAGCCTCAAGGGAAATTAACATGGGAATATATTTTGGGCAAGTTGAGCCTCAAGGGAAATTTAACATAGGCAAAAAAAAATCTTGGGTCTGTTGAGCCTCAAGGGAAAATGGAACAGGGTCGGGACCATATTTTAATACGGTCCCGACCTGATGGGTCTATGGAAATGGAACAGGTGAAAATTGAAACAGGGAGGGGTCTCTATTTTTAAAAAAAAAATAAAATAAAAAGGGGTAGGCAATTGAAAGTCAAGGTCTTTTCGAGATATTGGAGTGGCCCTGAAAAGGGCCTTTGGGTTTCTTCTTCTTCTAACTCTTCCACTTCTTCAACCATCTTCTAACTTTTGCCACTATTCTTGTCTTCTTCTTCTTTATTTCTGACTCAGGCATCCTGTATTCTTATCCAGTTATTGTTGAGTTTCTCAAAGCTTTCTTTTCTCGTTCTATTTTCTTCCTCTTTTCTTTCCTTAGACCACTTTTCTTTGATGTTCTTTACCTCTTCCGTCAGCACTTTCCTCATCACTTCTTCCGTTTTTGTCAACTGGTCGAACCCCCATTTTATGTATCGCCACTTCATCCAATACACTACTTTTTCTAGGAAGCACCTGACTTGGATGACATGGTCCAGTGCTTCCTTCAAACTTTCCACTCTGACATAAGATGGGTCAGTAAATCCTCTTGACTTGCTGACTTCTTCTTTTATCATCCCTGCGATGAGATCTCTGGCTACATTTAGTCCTTTGACTTGAATAGTTAACAAGTCTTCCCTATTTCCATCACTCCATTCCTTTTTTATTCTTCATACAACATATTCAACATCCATTATCCAGAAATAGATATCTCTTAATAGATTGAATAATTTTGTCACCTCCATCTTCTTTCTTTATTCCGTGGAATGGTCTGAACGACGAATACTGTGGGTTCTTATAGTTAAAGCGCGGACGTGAAGGAAAACATCCCCTAAGACTCAAATCTTATATTACCTAGATCATCACTTAAAACGCGCGGACGTGAAGGAAAACATCCCTACTTTTCTCATTTCATATTATCTAGTATCCACATACGTGAAGCAGCAATAAACAAACCCAAAATCTACTATCCACACACGCAAAGCATGAAAATGAAACCCAAATTTACTATCCACACAAACCAACTTAAGCCCTTACAAAACCCAATAATCTACTATCCACACAAACTTACGTGAGTGCTTACAAACACAAACACATACATTCACACTAGGAAAAAAGAGTTAGTGTTTATATTGACACTACTCTACATACACACACTGGCAAATCGATTACTATTTCTTTTCTAAAGGTTGGGGTAGCCCTGAAAAGGGCTGTTTGTTTTGAACTCCAGGGCACCTGGTTAATGATGGCACCTTCCAGGCCTGGCACCACACACACATCTTCTACTCCAGTCTCTTTTTACTTTTTTGTTGGGAGTGCAGAGGCGGGATGAGTGGCTTCAGAATCCCAATCTTCTGTCTCTGGGATTCTGAAATTTCCTCTCTCCTTTTCCTCCTCTTCTTTTTCCTTCTTTCCTCCTCTTTCATCCTTCCCTCTTCGACGATGGCCTCCGCGGCCAGTTCATTTAGTATGTGCCTGGCATATTCCAGGTGCATCTGGAGTTCTAGAAGTTTCACAATACTTGTATTCATTGTCTTGCTGTTAACAGGTCGATGATGGGTAGCCCAACTGACGAATAGTTTTCAATTTATACTAAAAGCGAGGACGTGAAGGAAAACATCCCCAAAACAAAATTTATATTACCTAGATCATAACCAAACAACGCGCGGACTTAAAAGAAACACTCACTCACTTTTTACTACCCATTACTAATTTAAAAATTTTCATTTAAAAAAATAATATACTATCCACATACGTAAAGCAGCCAAATCAAACCCAAATCTACTATCCCCACACTTCAAACAACAAAAAAAAAACCATTATCATCATCTACTATCCACACAAACGTACGTGAGCGCATACAATCACACACACACACACACACACACACACACACACACACACACACACACACACACACACATTTTTTAACTAAGAAAAACAATTCATGTGCTTATACACGCACTTCTATTTTTTAACTTATTATAGGCAATCGATTGTTATTTCTTTTCTAGAGATTGGGGTAGCCCTGAAAAGGGCTGTTTTTTGTGTACGAAGTTGAAGCTAGGGCGATCTTTTATATTCTAAGAATGCGACGTCCTCTGACGATAGACTTTCTGACGATAGGTCTGCTTCTTCGGAAAGAGAAGAAGAACTCTTTGGTGTCGATACGACAATCGACAAAGCCTCTGTCAGGTTCAGGTTGCTGCTGCTGCTGCTGTTGTTGTTGCTGTTGCTGCTCTCTCTGTTGTTTCTGAAGTCTGTACTTCTCTGTCCATTCTTCTTTCTCCCTGTTCATTTCTTCTCTGAAGAGCTCTTCTATCAGGTCTTCAGTGACTTTTAACATTCTCACATTCTCTATCTCTTCTGGCTTTGGTATCAGACTGTATCTGACCCTATGCAAATTCACGTAGGCTTCGTTTAGCTTAGCTAGTCTGGAGCACATCTTCGTAGGAGGATGAGTCGACAATGAATGGTTAGACTGGAGGCTACCCCCGGCTTTAAAGTCAAAGCGCGTACGTGAAGGAAAACATCCCCACACGGTTTTCGAGCCGGAACGTTCAATGAGTGTCATGAGAGGGATAGTAAGAAGTCAAAGAGCATGAATCAACATTCCTATAGCCAAACAAAAGACAAAGGCATTTTTTTCAAAACATTTTTTATTCAAAATCACTTAACACTAACAAACAACTCTAACATTTTTTTAACAATAACCCAACAATATAACATATAACATTTTTTTCAAATGACAAACATTTTTTTTCAACTAACACATTATTTTGGACAGGGTTGACAACGTTGTGAATGAAATTGTGATTTCCATTGTTGGAAGTTATTAGGAAATTGATGGACACTACGTTTCCTAGCTTGAAACAAAAGATAAGCATAATGGTCACAAAACCATTGATCTACTTTCACATCGTTTCTAGAAGAAGAACGAGGATCAAAATGAGTCACTAAATGTTCTAAGGAATAGCCCAGGCTGCGATGATGCAGAAAATACACACAATATTGTCCACACACCAAGGAATCTGTGCCTTGTAATTTCACATTATTGAATCGGGTGGTCTGAGCATTTCTTCTCATAAAGTCAATGATATCGTCTTCCAAATGAGGCAATCCATACGAATCGAAATGTTCCACACATCCTTCTTGAGGAAAGTAGACGGCTACCCAGTGGGTTCCTGGGAGATGACTGTCGTCCGTGTTGATCACATAAGCTTGATGGTCTTGAGGTTTGCGATGAGGGAGTTCATCTTTAGCACAGACGACAGGATTCCAAGAAGCCGTGTGCGAGCTGTGGTTCAAAAGGTAATAAAGTTCCCAGGTATCCATTGATTTGTGTGGTTTTCTTCTTCTTTTTCTTCACAGGTAATGATAAGTGATCAATTCGATCCTGACATTTTGCTTGAAAATGTCTGACAAGTCAAAGGCGTTCAGCTCCGACTTCTTACTCTGGTCCAAGAGAGATTCTATGCGACGGTACTCCAGAGACGTTAATGGAGGAGAGGAATGTTTATCCAGGCCTTTATACCACTCGTTCAACACGAATTCTATCTCGATGAGACCCCAGGCTTTGTCCAGATATTCGTCCAACTTTTCTTCTTGACTCAACATCAGACATTAATCGTGTTGAATTTGACTGGGATGATCGTTGTACCATCCATAGCACTCTTCCTTGATCAATTCATTCATTATATCTGCCAGGAATGTAGCAAAACAGGAGACTAAATGGGCTTCTTGTTCTGGCCATCTTGACTTCATCATGATAACTTCTTCGTCTTGGGATTCTTCTTCTTCTTTCACAGTCTCCTCACATTCCATCTCCAAAGTTTCTCCAGTAGGTAAAGAGGGATAACAGTCTTCCATGGCTTCTAATAGTCTAGAATGACTTCTCTCAAACTGTTGATTTCTATGGTATTATCAAATTCTGCATACAGGATGACGTTCACTGTGTTCTCTGTGGGCAGTGCACTCGCAAACTGAATTTCCACACGAATCTGGCCGGATTTTATAGGGTGGAAATGTCCCTCGTCGCTGTCTTGGTCGGGAGTGAAATCAAAAGCTCACAAAGCATAGCCTCCTGCATAATCCTCGTACGAAATCCCGTGACTGGTGTTGGTTCCTAACTGTCCCGTGGCTTCGTACAGGGACAAGTATGATCTCAAGTAATTCCTGTCACCAAACTTAGGCTCAAAGGGTCGTGTACACAGTGTCTTGACTGAAAAGGGTTTTCGTTGTGGGCTCCGTTGAAGGTAACTGACCTTGGAACAGATGATCTTCGATCATGGATCGCTGTCCAGCAGGAATAGTGAAAGTTTCCACATCCACGCGTCGTATCGGATACTTGGCGGTCGTTCTGCTCAACGTGTGACTGATGTCGTTTCCCACTTTGGGTAACACTTCCACACGACCCACGTAAAGTCGGGTTTCTTGAATGATAGTTTTGTATTCATTAGCACGGGCCATCAAATGGAAAGCGACACTGCTACGATTCAGTCTCAGGCGGATATCCACGCCGTTCAGCAAATACTTTTCTTGTAACTACATGTCCAAATGCAAACGATCCATCAGTTCTAAACCTCGCCCTTGCAGAATTTTATTTCTACGTGTGTTAAACCCCACATTATGAGGATTGTTCTCTTCTGTCAGGGCTGTGTCGTTAAACGTGTTATCACCCGCTGTGTCAGGTTTCCACACCACGCAAGCATCCAGATGAGTATTCTTGGCTTCTTTTCCGTATGTCAAGAGATTTTCCAGGTAGGCACGATACGGGTAAGTGTCCATGCTGCTGCTGACCAGTTTGTTATTCAAGTACAAGTCCATTTCGCTGAACAAGGAATGCGTGAAATTGTTGACAGGAGCTACTCTATCATTGGAGTTGTCCGCCGCTTTGATCACTTTGACTTTCAAGTACAGGTAACTGCTATTCAGATCGATGTAATCTTCTGGCTGACCTTTGATATCAAACTCGATGGGAGCTGAATCGGTCAAAGAGGAGACGGGATGAAATTCCACCCATTGGGATTCTTGCATCGTCATCATGGTGGGTGGCATGGCAAACAGATCCAGTTCCGACTTGGAACAAGCACAATACTCTAGGTGCATCATTTTTTTCTCTTTCTCAATAATCGAAAACGTCTAAGTCTCGAACTGTTCATCTTTTCTTTGTCTTTTTAGCTTTAGACGTGTGAAGTCTGGTGAAAGGGTGTTTTATTCGTCGTCTCTTTCTGCCTTGTCCTTGCTGTGGCGTCAGGGAAGTAGGAATGCTTGACTCGGTAGCGTGCAGGGCATTTATAGGTGTTTCTTGTCGGCCCAAAAGGTCTTTACCCGTTTGCAGCAAGACATTTTTGCCTACACTCATGAAAGCTTCTTTGGCGTTTTGTTTGTCGATGATGACATTTTGGAGAAATTCTTTGCCTTGCGTCAGTGCGGCATCTTTCAAGGCGTGCAATCCGCGTGTCACCATCGGTTTCAACACCCGTGCCACCGAACGAAAAGCCGATTTCAACATATCTCCTAAACTGTGTCCTTGCTGTCGAGCAATCCCTCAGTATACTGCATACATGACTTACAAGTCGTGAGATAACCGTTTTCGAAAATGGAGTTTCACCGTGACTTTTCCTTTGGTGAATGGAATATTTTGTCCCAGATCTCCTTTTATAGCAATATTGACCGTGTCCAAATACGACTTACTGACAGGCAAATAGTGAGGATGTACAAATTCGCGGTGAACGTGATAGGTGTTTCCACCTTCCTGGTCACTGGTCGTGGCAGAATCCACTTTGAAAGGAATGACACGCAGTAACGGCACGGATGTGTGTCCCACCACGTTATACTCCACCACATCGGAGTACACAAAGATCAAATTCAGTCCTTGGTTCAGTTCTACAGGGAATCGAAAAAACTTGTAAAATTCCGTATTGCTGTTCACCTTCGGATTAAAATTTGGAGCCATTTTTGTGTCTCCACCTAAAATATCAAACAAGTCACGATTAAAACTGATGGGCAACGTTTGGGTATCCTGAAATTTCATCAGTAAGCGACGAGCCACTTTATGGAACTCCTGGGAGACACTTTTTTGGATTCTGTTCAGGGCTTTGTCAAAGGCTAACTCGAACCTGTAAGCAATGGTATCCACCAAATGTTGTCCACTAAAATAAAACCCTGACGGAATTTTCAAGATGTAGATACTGAAGAGTGTATTGTTGGCTGGTCTTTTGTCGCCTGAAAACCCGATTTCATTCATGGCTTGTTGCAATTGTTCGTTCATGATTTCGACCTCAAAAGTGTTTTGCTTTTCAATGATGTTTTGGATTTATGTATGGTGAATCATTTCTACCAAAGCCACTTCCCAATGGGCTTCGTGATCTAATTGGATGGCCTGAGGTAATTTGGCCGTGTAACAGCACAACGTGTTGTTGGGAAACACCTCCATGGAACTGTCACTGGGTAAGGTTAAGTAAAATTGGTTTTGGTGAATCATAATTCCAGAGTTCTGTGGCTGTCCGAGGGGTTACTGGACGTCAGAGGCGTGTCTCCGCCCAAAATAGGGTTGTTGTTGGAGTGGTGACTGACACTTGCACTGGACACAAGGTTCCCGCTGTTCCCGTTTTAAGAGAATTTCAGGGAGGGATTGGGAAGCAGGTAACCGATGCAACTGCTTAATAAAATGGTCCACAATTGTTTTTCTCCTTGTTGCAAACTCAAATTGGCGATGGCTGCCACGATGACACAATACACCACAAAGATTTGGCAGAAAAAAACGATTTGCGTTTTAGACATACGTTCTCCATACCACACCCACAAGGGTTGTTTTTGTAAATCTTGCAGAGAAGAACTGGGTGAAGGAGTGGTAGCAGTAGTAGCTGCGTCTGTGAGAAAGAGCATGATGGTCACTTCTTTTTATAGTCGATGACTTGCGAAGCGTCGATCCAAGAATCAAAACTGGGTGGATATCCTTTCCAACGTACTTTGACTTCTTTGACACGTCGTTTGCCCACTTTACGGGTTCTGCGTTCGAGAATGCTTTCGACGTCGTACACGTTGTCTTCTTTTTTTGGGGACACGTTGTAACTCGGGCAAATAAAACGTTCCTTTGAGCACTTCTCCGTTCATGTCTTCCAATTTATAGACGGCAGGATGACGGCCATGCACTCGTCCAGTGACACGAAACAATTCGGTAGTCCAGTTAGGTAAGTAACCTTTGTCGAAAGTGCGTTTAGTTTTGCCAATGCGTACCCAATCTCCTACGACCAACACTCCACTTTTCTTGGGGACAGCCCTCGTCGGGGACGTACCAAACAGGCGCTCAAACACCAGCACTTCGTTCTCGGGAGTCACCTCTTGCGGGGCACGTCCAATGCTTCGATGGTAAGATTGGTTGTATGTTTGCACCAGGTGCGGTAAGATGTCGATGTACTTCAGAGTGTGGTGATGCGTAAAATATTTCCACATGCGTTCTTTCAAAGTGCGTTGAAAAGGTTCCACGATGCTGGCTTTGGTTTCAGGATTCTCGGTGGTAAAAAAATGAATGTCACGTTTCTTTAATTCTTTTTGGAAAGCTTGGTTCAGAAATTCGGTGCCTTTGTCCGTTTGCCATCGAAGAGGGTGACGACCGCTTTGTTTCAACACCCGTTGCAGGGCTCGCACTAACTCACTGCTTGATTTAGAAGTCAAGGGTACGACCCAGGCAAATTTGGAAAAGACGTCGATGACACAAAACAAACATTTGTAGCCGCGATTGTAGCTGGCCAAATGAGAGACATCGGCTAAATCGGCTTGCCATTGATGATCGATGCCTTCCACTCGGGTGCGACTTCTGGAAAACTTGCGTCGAATGGGTTTGTGTAAAGTGTAGGTAGCTTGTTCTTGTAACCATCGTTGCACTTGAGGTAAACGGAGACTTTTCAGTCGAGTTTTGGCAGTACGATACAATTTTTGAACTCCTGCGTAACCTGCAGGATGGGAGGGATCGTAGTAAATGCTATCTAACACTTTTCCATTTTGTGTTTGTTTGTTAATAAGGCACCCACTCTTGGAGGATGCTACTCTTTATCTCTTGGGATATTTTCTTGGATTGCAATGCTTTGCGTGTGCAAACGGCAATAGGTGTCGCAGAGGAGGATGTTTGAACAGGGGATATCTTTTCTTGTTTCACTTCTGTCTTCACTTTCTTTTTCTCTTCTGATGAAGAAGGGGTGGTCATCGTCTTTTTAATCCATCCAATTCTGGAGGCAGGTGGTGTTGTTAACTTGCGTACTTTTTCTGGAGGAGTTTGAAACCCTTCATCTTCTTCTTATTCTCCTTTTTCTGTCGTGGTCACTGGTAGTGGTGGTGGTGGTAGTGATGATGGTGCTGGACGTTTCATCAAGGTCTTAAAATCTTTCAGAGTGGGAAGAGCTGTTTCGTCTGAGGCTTTCTGGTGACAGAGTTGCAGTCGTTGCAAGAGTTGACTGTACTTTTGCGACTTTTCTGTTTCGGACAAATCTTGGCGATCCATCAAGGACTGCAATTCGTGTTGTAACTGGGACATCTCGCTCAAATTGGGATTGGGAGGTAAATGCGAAGTGTGTTGTTCTTGCCAACGATGGTATTCGATCCATCGTTTGTAACTCACTAAAGCTAGTTTTCGTCCTTCCATGGGGTTGTCAAGGGTCAATTCTGAGATCTTGGGACTTCAGAGGTTCTTTTTATCTTGCTCCCACCAGTCCTCCCAACATGGTTCCCAAGACTCCTTTCAGCAATGGGCCTAACAAGAGGGGTAAAATTCCTCCACGTTGGACCAACATCTTCTTCTTTTGACGAATGGGAATTTTCTTTTGAACCATTTGGCGAAGAACGTGACGATGTTTGCCTAAGCATTGTTTCTGGTGTGTGGACAAAGGGATCGTGCCTTTCAACACGTTCAAACAACATTCGCACACGGTATCGATGACATCTTTGGAGGCTGATTGAATGAGTTTTTTTTCGTAGGGGTGGAGAAGCTTTGGACAGGACAGATAACACGTCCCCATGTTTGACTAAACGAGGAGGCAGTCCTTTCCTTTTCTTTCCTTGGGTTTTAGAAGAGGTTGTTTTCTGGAGGGTGACATCTTTGTGTCTTCAGGAGCACCAAAAAACACTGATAATCCTACTTGGTCACAGCCCTTTTTTATACTGGAACGCGTCGCCACTGGTTGTCTTTACGTCGTATCAACTTGAGGACAGGCATGACACGTCGTGCAGGGGTACGTAACGGACTAAATCGAGCCAGTTCTTGCTTGGACAAATCCAGTAAACTTTGTAACATGCCCGATCTTTCTTGAACTTTGATTTTGGGAGAAGGTACTTTGTGAGCAGCGGCCACTGCCGCTAAATTGGAAGAACCTGCCACTTGAGAAGTTCTTGGGGTTATCAACGGAGAAGTTCTTGGTGTGGTCAACGTCTCCAATCATTTTTCAGTTCTTGGTGTCATCAACGGAGAAGTGAATGAACCTGAGGCTACCGGAGACGCGGTCACGGCCGTTGCAGGTCGTGGTTTGCGAGTGTAAGGTTGCGTCCTGGCGGAAGTGCCTCTCTTGCGACTAGTTTTCTTCTGTGGACTTTTCTTGTTCTGGGGACTCTTTCTCTGTTTCTTTTTCTGGGGGTTTTCTTTTTCCGGGGTGGTGTCTGGTAAGAGGAGGGTGCCGCCACTGGAGAAGTTCTTGGAGACAAGGGTCTCCTTGGGGACTTGGTCTTGACACCGTGGCTCTTTTTCTTCTTCTTGGAGCTTCGCTTGACTTTTTTCTTGGGGAGAAGTTTCGGAGCATTAGGATCCCATCTTAAGAGAGAGCGAATGATGACCCCTCCTAGAGTACCGCTCCCTCCACGTTTCAAAAATGATTTGTTTTTTGGTTTGAGTGTCGATGCGGGGATCGGCTAGTTGGGTCAAAGCGACTTTGTTTCGATCAAAGAGGCGTTTGGTTTGATGAGGAATCTGAATGATCCCTTGCAGTAATTGACGTGCTGTCACAGTGAACCATCGTAAGACTTCTCTGAGACTAGCTTCTAAGACACAAGCCCGTATTTGTGGATTTTTTTCTCGACTGATGCCATAAAAGGCACGAATCAATTTGACGGGAAGATGTGACGTCATGTTCAAACTGTGTGAGACAGATGAAAGGTGTCTGAGGTTTTTATAGATTTTTTTTGAGTGAAGTTAAGTCGAGGACGGAGACGTGTACAGGACAGGCCCTGCGTCTTGGCACCAGTGGTGAAACAATTGGGTACGAAATCGCAAATCATCGGGGGTCGTAGGTTTCAAATCGACGAGTAAATAGGCGTGTGGAGTTTGAGAAGCATCGTCGTACGCCTGGGTCAGCCAAGGCGTTCCTAACTGTTTGGCTAAGACTTGCACTTGCGATTTATCTCGAGGGCTTTTAAACAAGACCACGTAATGCGCATTGAGACTGATGGTGCTATGGGCTTTACTTTGTTGAAACAAATTTTGAGTGATGTAAATGACACTGGCATTACGGTGATGCCCTTTGCGCGTAAACCACAGTTTAATTTCTTCTTCGTCTTCTCCTAACATGTCGTCGAAAATGACCAAATGGGTTTGACGGGAGTCAGAGACGATGCCGTCGTCTTCTTTAGGAAGCCTTCCACAAACACGATGGAATCGCCTTGACTTTCTCGCAAGAGGCTGTACGCCGATTGCCACTCTTTGTAACACCACACGATGCGTTGAGGTGGACGATCGATCAAATGATGTTTATGTTCGATGAAACGTTTGACGAATTCGGTTTTGCCTGAACACGAAAGACAAAAATACATAAAAGCCAAATAGTTATGTACAGCAATAAAAAACACATCAAAACGATCAAAGTGGAATATAAACAAGTCTCTGTATAACATGTTTTGGGTAACCAAGATGTCCTAGGGACAGTGTGTAATGTTCTTACAGTCTCTATATGAGGCATTGTCACACAAGTGTCCTCCCGGAATGGCCTTTCAGGAATGTCCATGACAGTCCTGTCCTGAAGCGAGTGATTGTTCTCGGTGACGGGTTCTTCTGGTACTGTCACTAACACCGGCTTAAGAGTGACTTTTTTCCTTGGACGCTTGAATGGATGATCACTACTCTTTAGCATAATGGGCCACTTCTTGTGTCTTTCAGGCAGGTACACGACAGTCCTGTTCTGGGTGAAGGGTTCTTATGTCACTGTCACTACCACAGGTTGAAAAGTAACTTTTTTCCTTGAACAACTCTCGTGCATACTGGGCCATTTCTTGGGTCCAAGCCTCAAAACCCCCATTTTTCCAGTCACGGACATCTGTCCAATGGGGGTGTAAGTCACAAGCTACACACGCATCGTGATACACGTCTTCGGTAGCTAAAAGTTGACGAATCTTTTTTTCCCGTAGAGGTCGAGAAGTATCCAGATGAAAACGCAAGACTTTGAGCAAAAGGAGTCTTTCGTGACCATTTAAGGCCATTTGGGTGGTAAGTACTGTTCGTAAAGAGTCCACAAGGAATCGGCTAGTAAACGAAATCCCAGAAAACAAGTCACTAAGACACACACTATGGGTCGTCCCAAATTGATTGGATAGAGTTCTTGTAATAATTGATGGTAATGATCCACGGTTTGAATATGGTCATTGAGTTCCTTCCACGGAATCTGTTCAATCACTTGTGACATAAGCCGTAGCATGGATTCCTGATTTTATAGTCTCTTTATTTCGGAAGCAATAAAGGTACTTTCTAACTAGAGATCTTCGTTCTCCAGTGGGGAATCTAAATCTTGCATACTGTAACCTACACTTCAGAGTTCGTTTAGAAGTTTCCTCTTCCGCTAAGCAGATTCCACGTAAAATATGTTGGTAATCCTTTAACTCGTCTTCCTCAATGCGTTGCTCTAGGTGAATCTCGAAGTAACCAAAATTATGAACATTTCGTTCATTCACTAATTCAAAGTGTTGAACAAGGTCTGACCACTGAAACAATTTCTGACGAATCAGTCCTCTTATACCATTCAGGTACCAGTGGTTAAACATCTGGTGACGTAACGGATGCAATTGTTCTTTACGTTTCACTTGTATTTTGACCAGTTCTCGGTAAATGCTTTCTCTCAACTCCACAGGCAAAGCACGAATGTTCTCTTGTAATGTATCCATGAACAGGTCATACTAAATCCTCTTTCTGACACAAGAAATGTACCGTTTGCACAGACATGGTTTTACTTCAGTGTCGAATTTAAATCGTTTAATCACTAATTTACACATTACAATTCGTTCAGAAGTTTCCTCTTTCACTAAGTTGACATTGTGTAAAAGATGTTGGTAATTCGTTAACTCTTCCTCTGGAATTCGATGCAGTAAGTTTACAATGTAGTAGATAGAATCATCAATAGCAAACCAATCCTTTTTAAAACCAGAGGGTCGTTGATCAATGTCTGTCCAATGGAACACTTTCAACTGAATCAGTCCTTGTATAGCATTCAGGTACCAGTGGTTCAAACACCGGTGACGTAACGGATACAATTGTTCTTTACGTTTCACTTGGATTTTGACCAGTTCTCGGTAAATGCGTTCTCTCAACTCCACAGGCAAACACGAATGTTCTCTTGTAAAGTATCCATGAATAGGTCAGTCCGTACAATTCACAATCTTCTCCTAGAGCAAACGTAATCCACATAGTGAGCAATTTCTGACCACTGCCACTCAGGGTAACGTCCAAGAATCTCATTGAATTCTTTTGATGTAAACGGACTAAAGCGATATAAAAGGATGAATGCACCTTGACTCAGAGAAATCTAACACATTGATTGACTTTTTTTCACTTATCTCTTGTGAAGTTCTCGGCACAAAAGTTCTACAGTCACCCATTGAGATTTCTCTCTGGCAAGCCCCTGCCAAACTTCCTTGTAAATCTTCTCTTGCAGTTCTTTAGGTAATGATTCAATATCGTTTTTGAAATGAAGTTTAAATACTGGTCTCGGTGATGTCCAACATTTGACTCCTAACCAGTTTGGTTTCTTCTTTAACGACATGGTAAGCTACTTCAGTGTCTCGGTCCCACTGAGGGTAAGTAATGACAATTCGGTGACCATCGAGCATGTTCTAGGTAGGCTAAATCTTGCCGTTCCCAGTGGTGAAGTGACACACCGCAACTGAAGCACATGACTTTATCCCCTTCGCCCAAGTAGAAAAATCCGGCTCTGGCTAATTCTTCGGGGGTCGGTCCTCCCAGATACTTAGGCCATTTTCCTTTGAACGATTGAAGACGATTTTCCAAGTCGCAGTATTCCGACAAACGCACAGGGAACGAATATTCGTCTTTCACAGGTTCGTTTCGATGAGGGTTGGGTGACATGAACAGGAGTTTGCTCAGGGCTGGATGACATCTGTAGGGAGGTAGACGTGAAGGTGGACATCCACATTTAAAACGAAACCCAGTAAAGTGTCCAAGAGGACGAGCGGCATCGCTTTCGCATCCCTCAGGTTTGACACGCACAGCATCACTTTCCATGATAGGGGTAGTGAGAACAAAGTTCCCATGATGCTTTACGGCATCGCTAAGGTCACAACGCACAGCATCGTTCCCATCGCAAGGCTCACACTCGCATTCCACTTCAGAGGCCCCAAAATTGAATTGTGCCTGTCTGAACTTGTTTTGTGTTTCTCTGAAAGTATTCATCTTGTTCGCTTGGTCTTGGTAGTCACAATGAACTATCGATCTTGCCTAGGGTTCCTTTTTATATACAGACCAATACCGACGTGTCCATACGGTAAGGTGAAATGATTGGGAAGTCGCACTCGCTTCTGGTACACGATTTGATAGACTTTTTCCAAGGGTCGACTGACGATGTGATGAGTGGGTAAACGTACAATGTTTCTGGGCTGATATGTGGTCACTTTAAAGTGTTCATCTTCTCTAGACTGCAAGGCTTCTTTCAATACCCCAAAGTTCACCACTCGACTGGTACGATAATTCAGAGTCAGTCCTTTCACTTTACACTTCGTGTGCACTTCTCCTTGTTTTTCTCGGTATTCGTAGCCGTAATGTTTAGGACCGCCACTGACGAAACTTAGAATCTTGTCGTCGGGGTGCTCGTCTGTCCAGGCTCCTAAACGGTCTCCTTCGATGTCAGGGTGCTGTTGACTCAGATGATGGATGTAAATGCAACTGTCCCTGTCAAAGTACAGGACACGTTCCCCTAACAGTTCTAAATCTTCGTACAATTTTAAGCGAGCATGAGCTGTCACGTAAGCCGCAATGATGACATTTCCTAAAGGGACATCTTGTACAAAGTCCAGATCTTCTTCGTAATTGACCAAGATCAAATTTTCGCGAACGACGTCCACGTGTTTCATGAATTTGGTTTTATCGTGAATCATCTGGAAGTAGCGGGAAGGTTCTGTCAAATATTCCGTGTTGGGTAAACACGGTCGTTGTGCCATTTTACCCCACAAGCAATTTAACATCACTTTGGCAAACGATCGCCTGCCTTCGTTTTTCTCGATGTGATCTAAAGTGATGCCTTCTTGTGCCCAGTATTTCTCTTTGAATGTCTTTTGGTCTTCGGGAGTGTGACACCAGGAAGGATATCCACTTTCTTCTTGTTTCAGTTTCAAAAAGGCATCCACGTAGTCTGCGAAAATGCCTGTCTGAGTGGGGTCACCCTTGTGGTATTGTTCTGTCTTGGGAAAGTGACAAATTTCGTACACTTCTAACAGTTGGTATCCCATGTCCAGAGCTTTGAACAATTCTACGCTGACCCACGTCCCTGTCAAGGCCCGTTCTTCCTGGGTGTGATGACAAGGTTGATCTTGGTTGCACGTTTCGGCACAAGTACGGCACAAAGGAAACATCAGTTTGCCTTGACAATGGTGAGGTAAAACGGGATGGTATAGGTTCGTGGGAGGCAAAACGTTGCACTTGATCAAGCCTTCGTATTGTCGAATGTTTTTCAGGTCGATGTGTTCGGTGAACAATTGTGGGTGCCCTGCAGGAAAGCGACAATCTCTTCGTCAGCTTGGTACAGCAAATAAGTGGCATTGGTCCTTCCTCCGTACAAACTATCCCTCGGGTTCAGGGGGTCCATGAATTGGTAACTTTCCACGAGGCGTTTAAACTCGGGATCGGTTTTCAAACGGTAATCGTATTCGTGTTCCCACATTTCCACCACTTGGTATCCTTGCTGTTCTAACTTTAGGCGTCGCTGACAAGTGGCCTGGTACAAGTCTTCCATGGTTCGTTGTAAAAACTGATTTTTTAGTGCCACGGTCAGGGTAACAGACGGGACATCCGTGAAATAAGCAACCGTTAAACTCGTACACGATCTTTGGGTTTTCTAAGTCCCAGCCATCGACCGAATGCGTTCCGATGGTCTTTTCGCCACCTCCGTTGCGGGCATGCTGAATTCATTTGTCTTCCTTGTCGCACAAGTAATGTAACCAGCGTAGGGCTTTGACCGAGTATTGACGTTTGATGTAGTTGGTTGTTTGAGGACTGATGACAGCCACGGTGTTTTCAGGCATGAATGGTTGCCGGTACACTAAGGAACACGCTTTGGCAATGGTGCAAGCTTCTTTCAAAGGATCGACCCCTCCGTGTTCCATGAACAGTTCTCGAAATTTTCCACAGCATCGACGTAAAATGTCCACGTCGGAACGACAATACTTTAGCATTTCTTCCTGAAAGTCGAAAGGGTCGGAGGCGTGAGCCTGGTACCAAGCGTAGAAAGCTTCTCGTTGTTCGGTACGCATGTTGTCGGGGTCGTAATAGTGAGCCTCGGGCAAATGGGGTAGAACGGTATGTTGATTGGCTTCCGTATTCAAAAAGTGTGGAAAGTACCCTTTAGCCATTTCTGTCATTCCAAACGTTTTAGGCATTCGACTCAAAGGCATAGCTAAGTAGCTCATCGAATCTTTAAACTGCACTTGTCCCACTTGCATGAAAATGATTTTGGCTCCGTTCAAAGTGACTTTAGGACGCTCGGTGCCATGTTCCGTATAGTATCTGAGAAGAAACTGTCCATCGTATCCGGAGAAATTGTGAGCCATCACCGTGGCATGACGATGACAATCTCCGTAACGTTCGATGTCCTCTTGGCTCCACGTCTTGTCGATGGGGTGTAAGACCCATTGTGCAAAATCGGCTAGCGTGTTCGGTCCCCGAAAGATTTTTTCACGCCCTCCAGGAATCTTACTGCAGTGAGGGCAATAACTCACGATAGGTTCTTGAATGCACTTCTCGCACGCTTGATGAGCCACGCAGAAATTAGGAATGTGAATGGCGGTCTCTTGCATGCATTCAAAATCGAAAAAGATAAAATTGCCTTTCTTCTTCTTCTTGTGACCATCCTCTTTCTCTGGTTGGGGTTGGTATTTTTGTACGTAACATTGGTGTTCCATGTCCACGATGTGGTGACAAATGTGACATTTTTTCTTTTCTGAGCATACGTGTGCCTTGGCACTATTGGTACGTATGCCTTGTCCACACGCGGGGCACAATCTCAGGAGTTGACAAGCGCATTTCTTCTGTGAACCTTGCGTCTTCAAATGTTGTTGGTAAGAGGTAGGACTGACAAGCTGGACAATGCACTCGTTCTTGTCCTTCGCTCAGACAGGGTGGAGAGGCCAAACATGCTGAGCATTTCGATCCAGAATGTTTGCGTTGCTCTCGATTTTTATAGTCATAGTCACATTTCTCACAGTAATAACTGTATCCCAGGAATCCAGTGATAGTGGTAATGGTATCGAAATGGTCATCGTGATGATAAAGGTGAATGTATTTTCCATCCTTAAAGTCTTTCCCTCGAAACAACAGAGACCCACGCACTTCTTGAGGGTGCACTTTCAAGGTGTAACGTGGAGCTAGGACATCTTGCCAATTTTTGCATTTCAGGAATGCCACAGGGTTTGTCTTTGGATAAACCGGCTTGTTGTAACAGGAGTTCTTCTTCACTTCGTTGTTTTGGCTCGGTCCGATTGTCGAATAGTTTTCCAGGTTCTTTTCCATTCTGCCGTGTCGTTTTTGTTGGCATAGGTTCGTCCCACCACGATAGCCCTGGCTAAACACATCTGGTCTTGAGAATTGTGAATTTGGACGAGGCTCTCTTTGGTGCTGCGAAGGTTGTTGACCAATAAGGTCTTTCTGCGTTGTCCGGTGCCTTGAGGAGGAGAGACGTGGGTCATGTCCAGTGTGGCTTTTCCATCGGTGATGTCAAACTGGTCATTAGAATGTTGCACGGGTTGAATCTTGTCCATGACTTTGGAAGCGGTGAATTCTGCAGGACTGCTAAACTCGATCCAAACGGGATTTCAAACCGTCGTGTTGTATGGAAAGTCTCAAGCGATCGTCTTCTTTGGGTTGACATTGTCTCTTGAGTGTGGTGAGCAAAGAATCCCACATCTCGGTGATGAACCCTTCTGCTTTCTCTAACGGTACTTCGGACTTGAAATCTTTAAACTTCACCGTGCATTTTTAAGCCGTGGTTCTAAATTTTCTAGAAGGACGCTTTTCGGTCTCTTGAATGGAATAGTACTTTTCAGGGTTGACTAAGGGTAGTGAACTTTGTTTAGAGGGTTCGGATTCTGGTTCACTCATGTCCTCTTCAAAATCACTGGCATGAATTTGTGCCAAGACTTCAGCCCTGGTACGAGGCGATAGATCACGTTCCTGCCTCTTACTTTCTTCTTCTTTCTTCTCAAATGAATTGGATCGTTTCATCTTGAAAGCAAAAAGTCAAATGACTAAAGTTCAAACACCATGGGCTATTTTATAGTTATGGCAGACCAGCGTATATAAAGGGCATGTGTCTTGTCCTTTCACTATTCATTTGACTCTCAAACCGAGTAAAACGATGGAATAGACTACCCAGATCGAACGTTTCATCAGAGCTTTGCGATGGGTCATTAGAAAATTTTCTTCAGACCAGCCTTCGGACTACTCTTCTTCCTTGCGAGATAAAAGTCAAGATACCTGCTATATCTGTCAGAAGAAAGGGCATTGGTCTTCAGAGTGTCCAGGCCGTCAAAAAAGCAAAACAGGGGTTAAAAGAGACAAAAGTCAAGATACCTGTTATTATTGTCAAGAGAAAGGACATTGGTCTCCAGATTGCCCAAAAATGAAACAAGAGGAGTTAGAAGAAGAGAGGGATTCTTCAGAGGAAGAAGAAGAGGAAGAATAAGAGAAAGAAAGCAGACAGGTGAAGAAAAAGAAACAGGAGAAAAAAAGAAGAAGGGAAGAAAGTGGGGAGGAAGAGGAGGAAAAGAATGTGACTGTGAAGAAATTTAGAAAACAGAGAGAGTGAACAATGAGACAGAAGAAGTGTATGAACTTTTTAATGTTGTACTGTTGCAAATTGTGAATTGAATTGTAAAATTTGTACCAGAATAGAAAGTCCATAAAAAGTAAGTGTCTTTGGGTTTTGATTTTAAAATAAGAACCTACACTCACGCACACTCATACACAGACACGTACTATTGGGTAAAATGGATTTTTTTTTGAGTTTTTGGCAATTGAAAGTCTATCTCTTTTCGAGAGACGTGGGTGGCCCTGAAAAGGGCCTGTTTTAGGTGCAGGGGTGAGTTTAAACAATCAGCTTTAACTGTCTTAAGCCTTTGCCACGGCCAAGGCCTACTTCTGGACTGCGTACTGTTGATGATGATGATTTGGTTGAAATCACTAAGGGTGGTACGGTATTCTTAGTCACAGGGTTGGAGTGTTTAGCTCGGGAAGGTCGTATTCTCTTCAGTCGTAATAAATAAGTCTGATACATTTGTTTCAGACTTCTTAACTCCGCTAAAATGTCTAACAGTACCGTGACCGTTTGATTTTGACACCCTTGTTTCTTTGCTGCTGCTTCTTCTTGTTGCTGTTTTTTTCTTACCTCTTCTTCTTGTTGTTGTTGCTGTAGGAGAAAAGCTTGTTCCGCTTCCTTTTGCTGTTGTATAAATTTCTGCAATTCTTCTTTCTGTCTCTGTCTAAAATTCTCTACGTGCGGTAATGAAGGTGACGAAGGTTCCGGAACAAATTCTTGCGAGGTAAGAAAATCCACAAAATCCGAATTCACCTCTTCTGAAAGTAAGTCCGGGTTCCCTTGGGTGGTCTCCACGGCTGGTGCACCCCAATTTATCGTTTTCTGAGTTTCCGTCATGTTGAAAAACTGTTGCATGAATTGACTGCGCACAGGCGCTAGCGAATCTATATAGACCACGTGACGTCACAGACTGCTCTCTTCGGATTGGATGTGGACTGACTTAATTTTATAACGCTTGTTTGGATTGGTCAACGAACTCAATCCGTTTCAATCCTTCCTCTCCCTATAAATAAGTGCAGTTCACTGAATTCCTTCACCTGTTCTCGGCGCCTCAACATGTGCACCGAGGTTGAATCTTCTACTCTTGTGTCTTCGATGATGTTCAGGACGGACATACCGATGTATGTCCGATCCATGTGGACAGTTGTCCATAGGACCGACACCAGCCTATGGATACGAAGAGTCTATGTGGAGAGGCAAGGATGCCTCAAGAGAGTACTAATCTATGGCCCTACAGTTAGGCGAAGCTTAAGAAGAAGAAGAAGATGTCACAGATGCCCTTTATGTTAAGAGCATATTAAGATAAACCCAAAGGCCCTTTTCAGGGCCACTCCAATATCTCGAAAAGACCTTGACTTTCAATTGCCTACCCCCTTTTTTCAAAAAAAAAAAAAATAGAGACCCCTTTCTGTTTCAATTTTCACCTGTTCTATTTCCATAGACCCATCAGATCGGGACCATATCAAAATAGGGTCCCGACCCTGTTCCATTTTCTCTTGAGGCTCAACTTGCCCAACATATATTCCCATGTTAATTTCCCTTGAGGCTATATTGCCCCAGGGGTTTCCGTAATGTTAAATTTCCCATTGAGGCTATATTGCCCCAGTGTGTTTTTTTAATGCTAATTCCCCTTGAGGCTAATCTAACCCCATTCACTACTAAAGTAATTTGGATTGTGCAAGGACTGGTATCCTCTAACTTCTAGTTTTGTTATCTCTTCGAAGATGTAGGAGAATATACAACTATAGCGATTCAGTCTATGTTAAAATCTTAGTCATGACAGCATTTGATATGCTTTTGTACGTTTACTTCCATTTACGTGGCAATGATTCAACTCTTAGGACAGAAATAAAAACCAGATTAGCAAAATTAAAAAATACTAAAGCGAACTGCCGATTTCTTTCTAACGCAGACTGCCGTCCTCTCTCTCTCTCTCTCTCTCTCTCTCTCTCTCTCTCGCACACACACACAAACACACACATTGATTAGCTATCACTTTACATTTCAATTTCATTTTCACAAGGATGATGAAAAGCACATATTGATAAATTTCATATATCCTTTAATTTTAAAGTCACTTATTACGAACATGTTTAGTAAAATGCTACAACAAAAGTGAAAGTTTAATAAACACAGTATTTTGAATATAAATTCAACACAATCCAAAATGTCATATCACAGATCCGTAAGTATAGAATGTTCCGCATTAAATACAAAATCGTGAATGTGTTGGCATACCCCAATTATATAATCCAGAATGTCTTTCAAAAAGTCCTTAACAATCGCAAAGTAGCGTTTTGGTCGAAATGTCAACATGCACTTTGCAATTCCAATGAATACTTTTATAAATAATTTCTCTCCAATTATATTTGACCACAACTATAATTGATTCCACAGGGCGGTCACAAATCACGAATGAAAACAATTGTATTTTTGAAAAACTGATGGAAAATTCTTCTAATTATTAAGAAAACTTAGGTCTTCAGTTAAATTTAAGCAAACAATCTTGTTTAAATTTTCGACACAAATCGAGTACTAAACTCATGGCAATAGTCAGATAGCTAATACTCTACTGGCAATCAAGGACAATGGTGAAAAAAAAACAATATAAATTAAATTTACGTAACACCTCCCCTCTTAAAGAAAATGAAAGATTGATACAATAAAGCTTTCTTTTACATATTGCTAAAATATACATATGATACTATAATAATTACACTTACATAGAAATATGCCATATGAATTCTACAAAATATACTCAAAGAAATATATAACTTCTATACATATGAGAGGTCATCTTAAATCATCATATCTTTTCATCTGATGTGTCTAATGTCCATTTTATATTCCTGCAGCATCAAACTCTAAGCAATCTCTAATTTTTCTTTTTCATTTTATTCATGAAAGTAAGCGGGTTATGATTACTGTATATGATAACTGGAGAAGTAGCTGAACTAAAACTCACTTCAAAATGCTGCAGAGCCACTATCCACGCGAAACATTCAAATTCGATTGTAGAATATTTTCACTGGTGCATGTTTAAATTTTTCGAACATGAACTCACTCGATGATAGGCACCAATTTTATCTTCTTCAATCAATACTCTACCAACGTTTGTATCGCTTGCATCAACAGGCATAATAAATAATTGACTGAAATGTGGAGCTGAAAGAACTGGTGTACTCTTTAACTATGGCCCTTATTTGTCAAACGATTCCTGACACTTGTAAGACCAATGAGACGTTGCTTTCTTATTCAACAAATTTGTCAGAGTCTTGAACAAAGTTTCCAATAATATCCTGTCATACCAAAACCTCACATCAGTTTCATTATACTAACAGGTACTGGGAATACAGAGATAGCCTTTTACGGGTTGATTTTGGCCTTTTCCCACAATAAGTCTTAAAAATGTGACAAAGCAAAGCTCACTTTACTTATACTGACTGCCAAATTTGCATCACTGGGTCGATCAAAGAATTTCCGAATGGTTTCCAAGTGATCTTTCAATGTATCGTTGTAGACGACGATGTCCTCAATGTTGGCGTCACAGTTTTATAGATCAAATGTTTATTAAACGCTGGAATTGTGAATTGTTCATCCCAGACGGCATCACTGTGTCTTGATAAAGTCCATTTGAAGTTGCATATGCCGAAATTCCTTTCCTCTTTCAGTAAGTGAAATTCGCCAGAATCCTTTTAAAAAGTCAAACTTGGTGACATATTTTGTATGTCCAATTTTGTCAATGCAGTCATTTTCCTCTTGTTTTCTTGCATTAAAAATGAATCCGTTTTAGTGACACTGTTCAATTTGCTTTCGCCAGTACGCATACTGAAAGACTTATCTAGTTTAGGCTAAAAACTGCATGTCAAAATTCACTTACTTTTACTTGGTTTTCTAAAATTATTCTACAATAAATAATTCTTTTTTCAAACGTTCCTGCTTGAGATGATTCGTCCTTGTAATCTGAATGTCATAATAGATTTTATTTACTCTTGGCGGAATATCAATAAACAAGTTTTCATATTTACATAATATATGTTTTAGTTCACTCTCTTCCCGTGGTTACAGACATGAAAGATTTTGGTCCAGATTGTTTGATATTTCTGAATTCCGAAGATTGGTTAAACCGGAGCC